>JBBPBT010001178.1:1151440-1182388 GCA_037974875.1 Cicer bijugum | reverse complement strand
ATAAAATTAATTTTATCATCTTCAATATAATGCAAATTTCATCAAATTGATAACTTAAATCTTTAAATAACTCATATTTTCATTCTTTATTTGATGAATTTGATGTTGGAGATGAAAATATAAATTTATTTGAATATTTGAGTTATGTATTTGATTAAATTTGCATTATATCGAAGATATTTTGTATTTTGTTTTAAAATTTTGTAATTTTTTGAATTTTTATATAAAAAAAAATAATATTATTAAAATTTTAAAATATAAAAGATCAAATTGTTATTTAAAATTAAAATAAAGAAACAAATGGAACAAAATAAAAGGCAAAGGACTGAAATACTACTAGAAATTTAACGTTTTATATGCATATTTGTGTATGGAAATGTATCCGTTGCTGCGGATTTACATGCGATCATTTTTCTGTAGCCAATTTCACAATAAATGTTGCAATTGTTATATCTTAGGAAATTTTTATTTAAGTAAAGTAGTTTTTTTATTTTTTTTCCTAAATATTATTAAACTTATAAGATCTAACACTTTAACTTTTATATAGAAATATGAGTTTGAAAACACCTTTATACATGAATTATTTGTTATGTGTTATTTTTGTATGTGTTAACTCTAATTTCTCAGGAAAAAAAATGGACACCAACTAATTTAGAGTTTACTCATAGATACTAAAGTCGAATTATAGATTGTTTAATTTCAAGAAGAATTTTGAGCATTACTCAACAAACCCACTTCAGATGAAAATTATTAACTATTAGACCTAACTACTTGATATTGTAATTTGCTATAAGTTTTGAATTTTTATGTAAAAATGGTTGACGCAGCAGCTGGTTATTGTACCCCTTCTCCAATGATAATGATTAGCAAAGAGATAACTAGTATATTGTCCTAATTTATATTCTAGTTAGGTATATAAAAAATCAAGATACAAATTGAATTAACCATGAGCTATTTATTTGTTTCAATGCACACATTTTTTTATAAGAAAATTCAGTTTAACACAACAAAATTGAGCCATAAAAAGCTAACTCGAGGCGTGTATAAACATGTACTCTGCATTCCTGTTGTGTCGATAGAGTTAATTTGCATTATATTGTGGTAGCTGCTATTAGGATGAGTTCATAATTTCAAATCATATGCAGTATGAAGGGGTTTGATTAATGAGATTCTGATTATATCATTTACGTTTGATTTTTATGAGGTTTTAATGGTGAAATCATCTTGTCTGAAAACAGGTGAAAAACCTTTTGTTTGGGAGAATTGGGCCCAGTTTTGTATGTAAAAAAAATAATGTCAAAAGATCTATTAAGCCATTAAGAAAACAAATAATGTCAGCATACAAGCAATTTCAAACTACTAACAGAATTAGTCCTTGTGTAGATCCCTAAACAGAAATTAAGACAAATATAGGTTCAGTTTGATCCTTGACAAACAATGACTTAGTTGGATTAAACAACTCAGTGATGGATTTTTGTGAGGGAGGATAGTAGATGTTCACTCTACATATGATGTCAGGAAAAAAAATGACTTGATCCTTTGTTTCCTAATTCCTGTATTCGCTGCATTTTATAAGCAACCTACAGGACACTACCTCTACTTCAAATCTTTATATCATGTTCCTATACAAAGAATTTTTTATTCTTAGTTATTTGAGTTATGAATTGTTTTAAAGGATTGAGATTCATTAGCAACTATTATTTCCTCTTTTTTATTTTTCCAATGCTTGTAGTAGCATATTGTTCCTTTTCTATTGTGTTTTATTTCCTTCATTTTCTGTCATAGCACTGAAACAAGTCTCATGATAAGTTTAATGTTGTTGTTTGGTCTAAACTAAGAGTTGCTAAAAATTGAAAGTTTACTTTGTAGGATGTTATGACATGCAGAATTTAATACAAGTTAGTATAACATAATTGAAAATTGTAATGTTTGGTTATATGGGGAAGAATCATCTATACATGTCTAGATTAATACGTTTGAATAACATAATATTAGAAAATTAAGCCAAAAGGTTGCAACAAAATGATTAATGGATGTATCAATTATCATGGTTAAAATAGTACAATAATCTAACTTAATGTGAAGTATGGGATTTTTGTTGATAGATTAATTACTCCTGATAGCAATCTCTTGATATTCATTCTGAGTGTTGATCTTGGACCAATTTCGTCAATCCTTCCCAACGGTCTTGGGATACCATTACATTTATGGTTGTTAAGCTCTCCCTGAATTGATAATTTTTGGTGTTCTTTTAATTACTTTTGGTTATGTTAACTCAATTACTTCAATAAATCATGATAATGCAAGGGTAATATTTGGAGATTAAATGCTAGGTTACATTACTCTTTGCTCGATTTACGCAGTTAAGTTGTCATGAAATCCACATGGGGCTTCCTCAAATTTTGAACTTATTCTAATTTCCCTGAGGCAAGGTCTTATTTGCGTAACTAAATATTTAATTCAGACTTTTGTGGCGTAAACTGTAATAGTTCTCTTCTACATCTCATTCTAAATAAACTCGTCATTATTAGGTTTTTAACCTTGATTGCTTTCCAGTAAAAAAGCAAACTTCATTGTTTTTAGTTTGATTAAGATGTGTTAAATCATGTGAAAGTTTCTGTTAAATAAATATGTTTGTTTATTGCACTATGTTATTAGCTAGAAATTCTTAGTTAACCTTATTTTATGTTAGAGTCTAATGTTTCATTGTTGTATGAGACTTGGCTTTTTCTTGATTTGATTGAAAGGAACAACACTTTTTATTGTGTGTTGCTTTTTTATAGAGGTTGTAGAAAATGGTAACCCTATAGAAAGGAAAATCTGGTTTCCTGATATTGAGCCTCTGTTTAAACTCAATTATGAAAATGTACCCCCATTATCTTAAGGTATGATGGCTGTATCACAATGTTCGTGTTGATGAACGGACAATTGCAACGACAAGAAAAAGAACAAAAATTTAACCTGCAACATTTAAGATTTGTTGAATCTTCTTCTCGTCTAAGTTTATCACCACAACTCAACAATGAAACTGATGAAGATAGTGGGGATAATGATATTGGTATTGATCATATTGAGTAATATTTATTTTTATTTTGTTAATTTGGTTGTATCATGTACTTGATTATACTTAGTTTTTGTTTTTTTGGATCATGCTTTAATTATTACTTTAGTTTAGTTTTGATTTCTAGGATTTTTTACCAAAATATCCCCTTATTCAAAAAAATTAACCAAATTGCCCTAGTTTCAAAAGTTAGTTACCAAAATGCCCTACTTTTTAGGGATAGTGGGAAAACTCTCTCTGGAGGAGGGACCTGTTAAAGAGGCTAAAATTTATCCCCTAGTAGGAGGTCGCATCCCCGGCCAGCGACCTCCCAAAGGGTTTTTCAAATTCGTTTTTTAATTATTTGTATATATTTTAAGTAATTTTTAAATAATAATAATAATAATTATAATAATAATAATACATTAATAATTACTATTATTATTATTATTAATTATTATTATTATTAATTATTATGATTGTTATTATTATTATTAATTATTACTATTAATTATTATTATCATTATTGTTATTATTAATTGTTATTATTATTATTATTAATAATAAGAAAGGTATGTTATTTCTTGTTCAAATCCAACAACCATTGTGGGAGTTGATTGTAAGAATCTTCTCAATTGCCATAAATTTATTCGATTGCTTTATTTTTTCACTTTCAGGCCTTTCTATAAGTAACTGTGTAGTTGTGCAAAGTCTGAATCTCAGCAATAATGACCGTCACTTTGATTGAAGGATCCACTTTCACAACTTGCATTATGCTTGTACATATCATGTTAGAATTGAGTTTCGTAAGATCTTGTGACAATACAGAATTTGTGCTTGTATGAGGGACATTCAATTTACCAATCACCCACAATTCATTTTTTTTTTTGCGTTTTGAAGCTCTACATCTAAACAAACAATTTGGATTTGATCAAGAAATATCATACATTTTTTATTATTAATAATAATAAGAATAACAATTAATAATAACAATAATTAATAATTATAATAATAATTAATAGTAATAATCAATAATAATAATAATAACAATCATAATAATTAATAATAATAATAATAATTAATAATAATAATAATAATAGTAATTATTATTATTATTAATGTATTATTAAATAATAATAATAATTAATGTATTATTATAATAATAATAGTAATTATTAATGTATTATTATATATGTATTATTATTATTATAATTATTATTATTATTATTTAAAAATTACTTAAAATATATACAAATAATTAAAAAACGAATTTGAAAACCCTTTGGGAGGTCGTTGGCCGGAGATGCGACCTCCTACTAGAGGAGAACTTTTAGCCTCTTTAACAGGTCGCTCCCCCACTGAGAGTTTTCCACTAACCCTAAAAAGTAGGGCATTTTGGTAACAACTTTTGAAACTAGGGCAATTTGGTTAAGTTTTTTGAAAAAGGGGATATTCTGGTAAAAAAATCTTTGATTTCTGAACATGATATAAATTTTGTTTCGAAGTACTTCAATTAAAGATTAATGTTAAATATTTAAAAGAAGAATTTATAATAATGTTTTCATATATTTTTAGTTGAAATTTTCATATAAATAAAAAATCAGAAAAAGTAGTATAAAATTTAAAGGCGAAATTACTTGCGGATTTTCATGCGAAAAGATTTTGGAGCATAATTTCATGTGGATTTACATGTGATTTCATGCGAAAAATATTTGCAGAAATAGTACTACAGACATTTCCGATAAAAAAGTCGTAAGAAAATGCCTTAAGTCGTAAAAAGTCGTAAGACATTTCTGATTTATGTACTTTTCCCGCAGATTCAAAAACTCTAAGGAAACAATTATCCACGAAGGTTTTATGTGGAGAAATGATTTTGTTTGCAAATCCGTATGTAACGTGTGTTCTTTCGGATTTTTAACTTAAATCCATAGGAAAATTCGAAAGTAAAACATTGATTTCTAATAGTGAAACATTAACTAAAATTAAGTTAAGGGACCGAATGTGTTATTTAGCCATAAAAGTATTAGTGAAAACACGTAATTAATGTTGTATTGGTATTGTAAAATAACAAATAATTTGAGACAAAGAAATAGAAAGTGAGACATTTAAAATGAAATAGAGGAAATAATTGTTTTCTTGTAAAGTTGATTTGTTAGAATGAAATAAGAATTTACAAATTTGTGAAAAATTTAAAGCATTTGACTAAAACCTAATTTGTAGCCTCCATATGTTCATGTTCATTGTAACACCCCGATTTTTAAGAGTACGAGTGTAATTTTTTTTTTCAAAATAAATTCATAAAAACAAAGAAATAAAGAAGGAAATACTTTTGGATAAATATTTAAGTTGTAACATAACGACAAAGTCAACAAATATTTACAAGCAGCGGAATAATTTTTGAAATAAAAATCCAAAGTATTCAAACATCAAAATACACCGGGACTATGAGGCCTATCAGACATAGCTCATACCCTTGGGTATTCTCGGCAGACTTGTACAAAAGCACTGACTGCCCTAAGAATTTTAACCTTCCCCACGTCACATCAAAAAGTTGAACATGGACCCATAAAAAAAAAAGTCATCAAACTGTTTAAGCATATAATCTTCCAAAATGAAATAAATACAATCACAAAAGAAATACATCTAGTCCTTATACAACCACCTAATTTGATCATGATACGAAACTACAAAACCCGGGTGATCTTCACGCTCCCTGCAAGATCCTCCTGACACAACTTCGGTCAGGTATGAGTAACTACTTTTCCATCTCCAAGGTACTAACCGGTAGGATGATCCTGGTTCTCATCTGAGGGCAAAGCCCATATTTCCACAATAATTGTAAAGGTCACTAACCGAAATTAACAAATATCACATAGCAAAATTCTTATATTTTCAAATGCTCAAAAAAACCTTTCGTCTTAACATACTCCTCGAAAGAGTTTTCATATGTCCAAAAATGCATAAACAATGTTGAAAAATGAAGTTTTGACAAACTGCATTGTCGTAGCCGAATACAATTGAGAAATTGCAGATTTTCAATTCTAAAATGGCTCTGAATCAATCAACACTTCAAACATTAATATTATCAATTATAAACACATAATTAACACCAAATTAATCTCCACAAATTCATACCTCAATCACACATCGAATATTCATAACATTAATTATGAACACATAATTACATCAAAACTTAATCAGCCCAACTTCACTCCTCAAAGCAATTACGGAAAATCACAACAACAACTGAATATGTATATACAATCATCATAGTATAACAAACATGACTCACGTTCCAAACACTCTAATGCAATACGTATATGCCAAAATGCATGATTTCCGGAATTCCAACTAAAACCCTCCTCGAAGGGGCGTAAATCATAATTGTACTGCCTATCACAGACCAATACTAATTACCGAGGTGTCACCTATCACAGGTCAGCATGATTTATTAAAATGCGTAAATTGTAAATGTATTGTCTATCACAGATCAATACTGTTTATCGAGGTGCCACCTATCACGGGTCAGCACAATTTACTAAAAAGCGTAAATCGTAAACGTACCGCCTATCATAGACCAGTACTGTTTATCGAGGTGTCACCTATCACGGGTCAGCATAATTTACTAAAAAGCGTAAATCGTAAACGTACCGCCTATCACAGACCAGTCCTATTTACCGTGGTGCCACCTATCACATGTCATCACAATTTACTAAAAAGCGTAAATCGTAAATGTACCGCCTATCACAGACCAGTACTGTTTACCGAGGTGCCACCTATCACGGGTCAGCACGATTTACTAAAAATGTGTAGTCTATTAGAGACCTATACGACGCGAAAATCCCCGCAAGGATAAGATGAACCAACATATCACATGGCATCATCTCATGGCCCATCACGGTCACCACTATCACCATGACCCCATCGCGGTTACCATGTACTATGAAATTCATGAGCATACTTTGACTCTTTTCACCATAATCATTAAGTAAATGCAACGATTAAAATATTCCTCATTTTTAATACTCATTTAACACTAATGATTTTTCAAATACAACGCAAAGCATACTCAAACATATTTATTCACACCAATTTAAATTTCCACAACTACACATAAATCACATCTCCAAATTCCATCCACACCTAAATTGAATTAAATTCATTTTCCACCAAGTCACACATAAATTTCATCTCAGAAATTCATAATATTAATTATGAACACATCAATTTCACCTAATATGAATCACCAAAATTTCCAAACATTAATCACCATATTCAATCTCCAAAATTTTCAACCATAAATCACCACAATAACATTAATATATCAGAGTTCTCCCAACCGCTAACTCGGTGCCAACGGTCTCGATTCCTTTTTGAGACCCAAGGAGCTAACTACATAAACATTAATATTTATAACAATTTATTCACAATAAAACTAATCTAAACACAACAAAATTCCCAAAGTTAAATTTTTCTCACACACCAAACTTTTAAAATCAAATAATCTATATTATTTAGTTAAAACTCAATAAAACAAATATTGTCCAAATTTCACATACACACACTCGACTATTAAAGCACCAAATTTTTTTAGTTAATAAAATACTCTAATCTTTTTTTCTTTTTAAACGAAGTTCAAGGGTAATTAAAATAGTAACATTTTAAACTTTAACCCTTTTTAATTTTAATCTATCTTTTTACTCAAACTCTTTAACTTAGTTAAAATTTGAATTTTTTTTCACAACTTTAACAACTCTAAATTTTTGTAAAATTTCAGCTTCAATTCAAACTCATTTATTTGAAAACAACTCATTACGCAACTCAAACACATCACATTTAATTAATTCAATATCCACAAAATGCAAAACTAAATCACATCTCTAAAATGTATAATATTAATTATAAACATACAATTTATACCCAACATTAATCACTACAAAACACACCTCAAAACAAATCAAATTCAACTAATTCACACATAAATAAATTAAATTCATTTTTCACAAAATCACACCTTAAATACATCAAATTTTTTTCCACAAAATCATAAATAATGTCTTAAATGCAAACTAAAAGTTTGGAAAGAGCCCTTACCTCCGTCGTAGCTTTAACAAGCGATTACGACACCACCATTAATTCCGATAAAATTTAAATTTGTGACGTCGCTTCAAAAACTAGCTCACTAACACCGCAGCGTGACAATGAGCAACTTTCTCTTTTGTCACTTCTCGAATGAAAACTTAGATCTAGAAGAAAAATGATGATTTGTGCTTTATGTTTTGTTTTGAAACACCAACACTTTGGATATCATTTTTCTTTGAAACAGAATATACAAAAAGAAGGAAGGATGACGTGCACAAAATTGCTTTTCTCTTTCCTTTCTTTGCCTTTTACTTATATATATATATATATATATATATATATATATATATATATATATTATAATCAAATCAATTCTAAAACAAATATCCAGATATTTTTATAAAAATCATCATTACGTCTGTCATCTCACATCATATTACAAACCACTTTTTCAGAAAAATATCTACTTTTGCTGCAATTCAATCGGCAAATGAATTTCATAAATTTTTTTTCTTCGACAAAAGATTCACCGTAATTAAATAAAAATATTCATCAACGAATAATTTTAATCAGATCTCCAAAAAGATATTTTTGGCATTTAACTCACAAAATGTCATAAAATTGGCTAAAAAGTCTCAGAAATTCAACACAAAATTTCCTAAAATACATAAATTAAAATTTAAAATTAAGGGTCTTACATTCATCTTCAGCTCACGTGCCTCTTGTGTCATGTCTTTTTTGTTGGGTTATATGAACCAAAAGCAATCAATATAATGTCACTCATGATACAATTATAACGCATATAGAAATATTGAAATTTGATTTGGAAAACGTAAAGTTAAAAATACGGATTAGAGGTTTCAAATTATCATGTATATAAATGTGTTATTATTATTTCTTAATTACAGTGGAAACTTTAATTTTCCAATAATTGTGTAAATTTTAACCATTGTCCAATTAATTTATTGCACTAAAAAAATATGCATTGTAATAATGGATCTACTATGAATGATGGAAATTAGGAAATATCCAAGACCTTATGGTTTAAAATAAATAAATAAAACAGAAGAAATGGCCTAATAAAAATGTGACTGGAAGGAAACAAAACGTGAAGTTTGTTGAATGAAACATCAATAATTGGCATCGACATCAATTAAATAAATTAGACTTTTTATTATTATTGATATTGTAAATGTAAGATAACATAAAAATTATGTAATAAAATATTAGATATAAAATAGAACACACATTTTCAGTGGCTAACGATCTCGTGTGGAAGAAGAAGATATTTGTGAAGGAGAAAAATATACCAAAGTCAATTATTCAAATGAATATTAACATCAATTGCATTTCATCAAACACCACAAATACATGTCTTGAAGTTGTGGAATGTGTCTTCTTGAATCTTGGTTCGGCCAAAAAAGAAAAAAGAATAGTATTGAACTTATATTGAAAATGGTTACAGAGTAAATTCATATTTAATAAATGATAAATAGATAATAGAGAAACGTTTATTGTATTATGAGTTATTATTAATGTTTGTTTTTTGTTGAATGTTTTTTTGTTGTTGATGAAATGAAATGTAATAGATGAAATAAAATTGTGTCCAATATGAAAAATAGAAAAAGAAGAGATTTTAGTTATGACAACTAAGCAAATAAGTGAGGAGGCGCAAATAGAATTACGTGGCATAAATGTGAGTAGGTGTCAAATGAATGGTTTGAGAGTCTATTTTGATACATTATAAATTGCATAAATTAAAGAGATTAAGGTAAGATAAATTACACCAAATTTTTATACCTGTTCAACGGAAGGTCCTAGTGTGTGTCCTACTTCACTCCCTCACAATGTAAGAGAGGTTTTGTTTCATTATAATTGAATGAATGTTTATTTTGAAAGATTTTACTTCATTATAATTGAATGAATAAAATGCCTTCAACCTACATTGAATCTTGAAAACCCCTCAAATTTGAAGCCCTTCAAAATTTGGTATTGATCTGCAATTTGAAACAACAATCAATTAATCTTGAAGCATCCACTCAAGAACCTTCAATTCCCATGAATTTTGCCCCTTTCACGGCTTGAAGATCTTGAAACCTAAAAACCTAGAACTCTCAATCTAGGTAAAAAGAAATCAATTATTTTCTTTCAAGAGTTTGCAATTGAACTCTTTCAATCTCACAAACACAAATTCTCACAAACAAAGAATCCTATCTAAGTTTCTCACAACAAACACTCACATCAAATAATCTAAGAGTTTTTGTTGGACCATTAAGTATATTTGTGTGTGAATTTAAAATTTGTTGAAGTCCCACATTGAAAAACTTTCATATATTGAAAAACTCTCACATTGAAAAACCCACATTCGAAAGTTAACACGTGTGGGTTTGCTTCCATCACTATATAAAGAGTGTCAAGCTCTTGTTAAAAGTACACCAAAGTTTGATGCATTTCTCAACTTTCTCTTTTCTCCTTCTTCTACTCATGTATTTCTGAGTCACTTCTCCCTTTCATTCTATCCCTTCAATTTTTAGAGTAGTTTTTATGTCGTAGTTGTGCCGATTGTTGGGTGATCATAATACCACTGTCTTTTTAGAGTGGTTTTATGTTGTAGTCCCGTCAATTTTTTAGTGGTTCAAATACCAATATTCTTTTAGAGTGGTTTTTGTGTCGTAGTCCTTTTGATTTATGAGTGGTCATAGTACCATATTGTGAGTGGCTTTAATCTCCATATTGAGAGTTGTTTTAATCGCCATATTGATAGTGTAATTCTACAACCACTACAAGAATTTCTCTATTTTGTGGCCAACTTTATAAATATTTTGTGGCCGAATAAAACCCTCACAAATTTGTGACCGAAAAAGCCCTCACAAAAGCTAAAATTGAAATTGGTCATTTTTTGTGGCTGAAAAAGCCCTCACAAATTTTTAAATATTTAACTGGATTTTGTGAGGGCTTTTACAGCCACAAAGGATTAATTTTGTGAGGGTCAAATCCGTCACAAAAGCTTGAAAAGACCAGTGCATTTGTGGCGGCCTATGCTGCCACAATGGATTGTGCACGTGGCGTTTGTGGCTGCAAAGGCCACCACAAAAGACGCCCAAATCCACGTGGTTTTTCTGGCCAAATCCGTCACAAAAGCTTGAAAAGACCAATGCATTTGTGGCGGCATAGGCCGCCACAAATGCACTGGCCGCCACAAATCCACGTGGCTGCAAAGACCAGTGCATTTTGTGAGGGCCAAATCCGTCACAAAAGCTTGAAAAGACCAGTGCATTTGTGGCGGCCTATGCCGCCACAATGGATTGTGCACGTGGCGTTTGTGGCTGCAAAGGCCGCCACAAAAGACGCCCAAATCCACGTGGTTTTTCTGGCCGCTTAGGCCGTCACAAGTGTGCATGACCGTTACCTTTTGTGGCGGCAAAGGCCGCCACAAATGTGTATATAGCCGTTGCCCTTTCTGACAGGCCAGGCCGCCACAAAATCACGTAGCCGTTGGCATTGTGGCTGCTTTGGCCGCCACAAATGCTCAAGGCTAATCCTATATATATTTCCCACCTCCTTCTTCATTTTTCACATCCAACTTCTCTCTACAACTTCATTATCACTATACTCTTCTCCTTCTCTCTACAACTTCATTACTCTTCATTTAAAATTTGGTAAGTATATAAATTATATTATATATGTAAATTTTTAATTTGATATAACTAATTAATGTTGTTGATTTTTATTTTTGTAGTGGTTGCTAATTATTTCGAAGACTTGCAAGCATCGTACGTGAGTGAAAGCTTGAAGTCAGACGCTACTCGGCATCAAGTTAGTATTTTATATATTTTAAAATATAGATTAGTAATATATATATTTAGATTAGTTTTATAAATTTATTTTTAAAAAAATAGGAATGATGTTGGTTTTAATATATTGGTTTTAATATATTTAGATTAGTTTTAAAGTTTCAAACCACGGTTAAAATATATTGGTTTTAATATAATTATTATTTAAAAAAAACATTATTAAAATTGATGATATTATTATTTTTTGTTATAAATAAGTATTGATTATTAGTCTTGATTTTTAAAAAAACATCATAATTGACATATATATTTGTATAATGATATAGTGTTGATTAATAATTGATTATATTGTTTTCAAATTAATTAATATATAATCCCCTAATTGACATATATATCAAAGTTATTGATTTTAAAAAAACATTATTAAAATTTATCATATTAATTATTATTTTTTGTTATAAGTATTGATATTGTATAATGTTTATTTAATTAATATTTATTTGTTAGTATTGATATTTTTTGATAGTAATGATATATATATATATATATATATATATAATTTAAAATTTTATTCGGTATATATTTTATTATTGTATTGATAATAATATATTATATTGTGTACAAATGCATGCTCCCCTAATCGACATATAAATATGTCAAAATTTATATTAATGCTTTTGAAAAATAAAGCAATTAATATATAAAATATCGATATATATATATATAGCAACTATGGATTTAGACCGTAGTTAGATGTACGATAGGAATTTTCCCGGATGAAAGGGTCTTAAACAACGTTTTGCTAACAAGGTCGAAGAGTTTCTCAATTTTGCGAGAGTGCAAAAAATTGTCCAAGATGAAGGGGGAATGAGATGTCCATGTTGTTTATGTCGATGTAGACGGTTTAAAAGTGAAGATGAAATAAGAGTGCATTTGTATGCAGACGGATTTATGCCTAACTACTGGACTTGGACTAATCATGGAGAAGAGTCTCCGGTCGCGCCTAATACTAGTACATATTTGGAGAATTATAACATAGGTCCTTCAAGTAGTACTAACATGTTAGGTATAGATTATTATAACTATCAACATTTTGAGGCGATGAATGATATGATCTCGGATGCTGTTGGAGTTAATTTGTCATTCATTGAAGATCAATATGATGATACCGATGGACTTCCCAATGAAGAAGCTCAGAGATTTTATGGTCTTTTGAAAGAGACAAATAAACCATTGTTTGAAGGTTCTTCAAACTCAAAGTTATCAATGTGTATTAGACTGTTAGGTACAAAGTCTCAATTTCATGTTCCTGATTTAGCTTTGGATTTGATGACTAAAATGATGCTAGACGCAACACCTGTGAGAGATGGTTTGCTGCAAAGTTATTACGATGCGAAACGGTTAGTGTCAAAGTTAGGATTAGGTGTCAAGAAGATTGATTGTTGTGTTAAAGGTTGCATGTTGTATTATGACAATGAATTTGGTATGAATGATGCAAACTTAGTTGAATGCAAGTTTTGTCAAGAACCAATGTATCACCAAAGGAATAACTCAAGGGTAAGTAGGGGAAAATCAATTCCAAGGAAAGCAATGTTTTACCTCCCTATTGTATCAAGATTGCAAAGATTGTTTGCATCAATACAAACTGCAGGAAAGATGATGTGGCATTATGAGAATAGAAGAAATTCAGGCGAGTTGCTACATCCTTCTGATTGTCAGACACTGAAACACTTTGATCAAATACATCCTGATTTTGCGTCAGATCCACGCAATGTAAGACTTCGATTATCCTCAGATGGATTTACGCCTTACATACAAGCATCGTCTACTCCTTATTCTTGTTGGCCTGTTATTGTTACTCCTTACAATCTTCCTCCTGATATGTGTATGTCTAAACCATATATGTTCTTAGCTGTTGTGATACCAGGTCCTTCTAATCCTACAACTGGTATTGATATTTATTTACAACCTTTGATTGACGATTTGAAGAGGTTGTGGAATGGTGTCTTGACATATGATATTGCTCGGAGAGAAAATTTTATGATGAGAGTTGCATTGATGTGGACCATTAATGATTTCCCCGCTTATGGGATGTTGTCAGGATGGGGCACCCATGGTAAACTAGCTTGTCCTATTTGTAAGGAAGATACGAAAGCATTTACTTTAAAATTTGGTGGGAAGGCATCGTGGTTTGACTCGCATCGTAGGTTTTTACCTGCTGATCATGCATTTAGAAGGAACAAAGCTGCATTTATGAAGGGATATGCAGAAAGTCTAGGACCCCCGATGAAATTGACATCAGAACAAGTTTGGAATAAAGTAAAAGATATGCCAAAGGTACATGTTGTTAATGGTGTGGCTTGTAAACCACAAGGTTACGGACAATGGCACAATTGGACAAAAAGATGTATTTTTTGGGGATCTACCGTATTGGAAAGATAATCTTTTGAGACATAACCTCGATGTTATGCATATTGAGAAAAATTTCTTTGACAACATCTTTAATACTGTGATGAATGTGAAAGGGAAAACAAACGATAATGACAAAGTTAGAAAAGACATAGGTATATATTGCAGACGACCAGATTTGTTGTTGGTGGAACAAAACGGCAAGACCCTAAAACCTCGTGCGAATTACACTTTATCTAATGATGAAGCCAAATCTGTTTATCGTTGGATCAAAGAGCTGAAGACGCCTGACGGTTATTGTTCGAATTTGGCAAGATGTGCTGATGTGGAAAATGGGAGGATGAATGGGATTAAAAGTCATGATTGTCATATATTCTTAGAGTGTTTACTTCCTATTGCCTTTAGTGCTTTACCGACACATGTATTGAACCCACTTATTGAAGTGAGTCAATATTTCAAGAATTTGTGTTCTTCAACACTCATTGATAAAGATCTGATCAAGATGGAAAATGATATTCCGATCATTCTATGTAAGTTGGAGAAAGTATTTCCTCCTGGGTTTTTTGATTCGATGGAGCATCTCTCAGTGCATCTTGCAAGTGAAGCTAGGCTTGGTGGACCAGTTCAGTATAGATGAATGTATCCATTTGAAAGGTGATATATATATATACATACATCTCTTTAATTAATTTCAATATACTTCAACTTATATACATCTCTTTGTATATTATAGGTTCATGGGTTATTCAAAACGGTCGGTGAAAAACAAAGCTAGAGTTGAGGGATCAATTTGTTCATCTTACCTACACCGTGAAACAACACACTTTTGTTCTCATTATTTCAACAATGAAACATTGTCACCAGTTAACGGAAGAAACACTACTGATAGTGTTATACGTCATCCACATGCTTTATCAGTTTTTTGCTTGTCTGGTCATCATGCTGGTAGGGATTTTCCGATTTTCTGGCCAAGCGACAAAGTATTTAATGCGGCACATGTTCACGTTTTGATTAACTGCACTGAAGTTAAACCATACATTGAGTACGTTTCAAATTCCTCTCCGATCTTATTAAATAATTATATTTTAAATACGGGACAATCATCTGATGATATACATTCAAATTTCCCATCATGGTTTCAACAACAAGTGCATCTGGAAGAACAAACACCTATTAACATCCACTTAAGGCACTTATCTATGGGCCCGAGTAGAAGTTTCAAAGAATGGCACACCTATTACATCAATGGATACAAATTTCACACTGAATCTTGGACTGAAGGAAAAGAAACAATTAACAGTGGAGTTTGTATGAAGAGTGTCTTTGATAGTGGTGTAGTAGAAGATTTCTATGGCATAATTGAGCATATTTATGAAATTGACTACACGTTCCTAGATTATGCGAAAAAAGTGGTGTTGTTTTACTATAAGTGGTTTGATCCATCTAGCAGAGGAACTAAAATCAATTTCATATCCAATACTGTAGACATTCGAATGAGCAAAAGATATCCACGGTTTGATCCATTTGCCATGGCCCATAATGTAAGACAAGTGTATTATGTTCCTTATCCATCAACTGTCAGAAGCAAGCAAGGTTGGTGTGCTGCAATCAAAACAAGACCAACGAGTGGAATAGAAGAAGTTGAAGCAGGTCAAAATGAAGAAGTTGCATTTCAAATGGATTAAACGTCAAATTTGGATCATGTGATTGGAGATGAGACTATTAGTCAACTTTGTCATGAGTCATACATTGGAGAAGAAGTTGATGAACAAGAACTAGATGAATTAGAGAACAATGAAGGCAATATTGACTTAATTCACTCATCAAATGAATATACTGATGATGAAGATGACCAAGACGAAGACAATTAATTAATTAGGCATTATATATATATATATATATATATATTTGTATGGATATCGATATGTATAATATTATATATTTCTTTATTTATGTGAGGGTTAAAATTTATGTATTGTATTGTATTTATTTATTTATTTATTTATGTATATTCCTTTATTTCATTATTATTTACATATAATTAATCTTATGTTAATTGTACATACACACATATATTATATTATATATATGTATGGATATGGATGTATATATATATATATAGAGAGAGAGAGAGAGAGAGACATGGCTTCAGTGGGAGTAGGAGGATCTGGAGGTTCAGGAGGTTCAGGAGGACCAGGAACGATGGCAATACAAGGAATATCCAAAACATCACGTGGTAAGAAAAAAGTTGATAGACCACGTGTTGTTAATGACCCATCTCTCATGCCGATGTCGACCATTGGTACTAGTGGTGGAGCTATTCCTTTATATCCGGAGGTCCCAGTAGAGCCTTATACGTTAGACGAAATAATGGAATCCGGATGTGTTGATTGCTACAACCGCATTGTCATAATTCCAGAAGGAGATGGGTATGTAAACTATGATTGTTAAATATTTTATTATTGCATATCATGTTACATTATTTTATTAATTAATTTTTATATTTAATTTGCATGTAAATTTTGAAGATATCTTCCTTTTAAACCATCTGCAAAGGCAATTGCTGAAGTCATACAAGTGAAATACAAAAAGCCATGGTTGTCTTAGGGTGAGATTAAAGAGGATAAGACACCTCAATTTAGGGAAGTTGATCAGTTTCTACATTGTTTCAAAGTAAGTGATTACATTATTTTATTTAAGTACTAATTAATTATATATATATTTGATTGTTTAATTGAATTATATTTTTAATATTTTTTATATTTAAACAAACAACAGACTAAATGTACTTGGAAAAGAGAGCATGATGTCGCAGTTATGGCTTCATTTGACCATCCCTTTTCAAAACATCTCTCATCTATGTTGTCTTACGCACGTAATATGGGCGAGGAAAAACGACCTAATTGGATTGGTGAAAATGTTTGGACTGCTTTGTGGAGTAAGTGGAACACAGATGCTTACAAACAGAAGAGAGAAAAAGCAAAGATTAATAGAGCATCTGAGAGGGGTACCAGTACTCATAAGGGAGGTTCCATGTCTGCTGGAGAAATTAAATATTATATGGTAATTAATTATTTATTTATAATATATATCTATTAATATTTATTCAATTAATCATCACATTTCACCATAAACTTGACATTATTTTAATATATATTTTAGGAAAAGCAACTTGGAAGGGAGGTCACTCAGGCTGAGATACATCACTATCTTCATGTTAATCCTCAAACAAATGAGTATACTGATTCGTTATCAAAAACGATTCAGGTAATTATTATATATTGATTATTATATATTTACACCTTTAAATTATTATATATTACTTATTAACTAATTTAATTTTTAATTTTTTGATTTTTAATATAGGAACAACTTGAACATGTCATGAAAGAATGGGATGATCATCAAGCTACTCTTCGTCCAGCTATGCAAGCTACTCCAGATCAGCGGAAACAATATGAGACCGCAAGTTTTATGAACATCGGTGGTGGCAACTACAAAGGGCGTGTGTTGGGAGCCGGTACTTTATCATCAACCTTTGTGAAAGGTCCAACCGGCTATATTCAGACTGAGACGTCTTCTTCTTATGCAAATACGGATCGATCTCATCGTCCGGCGCCGATAGATAATCTTGATCAGTTAAAGGAGCAATTGGCAAGCGAGCAAGAAGAAAGGACACAGCAGCTGATACAAGCCGCAATTGATAAATTGAATGAGGAATGGAAACAGAGGTTTCAAGAGCAGCAGCAGCAGTTTCAGCAGCAACAACAATTTCAACAACAACAATTTTCATTTCCTCCTGTCTTTCATCAGCAGTTCCCACCTCGGCCTCAATACTTGCACCAACAAACAATTTTCCAGCAGCAACAAAATTACTCTCAATACTCCCAGCAGCATCAACCGCCTCCAACTTTCCAACAGCAACACCAGCAGGATCCTTCGAACTCTGCCTTCCAGCAACAACAGCCGCCAATGTTTCAGCAACAACAATATTTTCATAATTATTAGTATGCTCCATCATCTTCACATCCTCAACCAGATCATCAAACTGCATACCGACCGACTATGCCAACAGCTGGGTTGATCAGACCAGATTTAAATCAACCTCATCCAGCTAAGGCTCCTCCTTCGACTACTGGTGGTGCCATTGAAGATGAAATTCAATTTCAAAGCATGATGTCTCCTCCAACACAAATGCATAATACTTTTGAAGAACTTCTTTCGTCGGGCATGAATGCAGGAAATAATGATGGTGGGAGTGGAGCTGATCAGACGAATTATTATGAGGATTGATGTGATCATTTGAAGAATTTCATAATTTATTTTTGGGTTGTATGACATTATTAATGTGTGTTTAATTAATTTCCACTTTGTAAGACATTATTTGTTAATTTTGGGTTTGTAAGACATTAATTGTTAATTTTGGAATGCATGTTTTATTTGATTTTATCATGATTGCTTTAGCTAGCTTTAATTATTATTAATATTATGTTTTTATATATAATATTTATTTTTATTTTAATATTTAATTTTTAATTTTTAATTTTTAATTTTTAATTTTATTTAAATTTTAATTTAATTTTAATTTAAATTATAATTTATTTATAATTTACATTAATTTAAATTAATGTTTAATTATAATTATAATTATTAATTTAAATATTTAAATATTTTATTATTAATAATTTAAATATATTTTTATTAATTTAAATATTTTATAATTAATATTTTATTATTTAAATAATTTAATTATTAATCTTTATTTTTAATTTAAATATTCTATTTTAAATTTTTAATTATATTAAGATTAGTTTATTATATATATATATATATATATATATATATTAAATTTAATTTATAATTACATTCTATTTCAAATTTAATTTAATTATAATTTAAATTTTAATATTATAATTATATATAATTATATTAATTTATAAATATATTAATTATATTAATTATAATTATAATTATATAATATTATAATAAACTATTAATTTTGAAATAAAAATTAATTTATATTTTACGTTGGCATTTCTGGCGGCCAAAAGCCCTCACAAAGGTCAAGTCAGCAGGTATTTGTGGCGGCCAAAAGCCCTCACAAAATCCAGTCAGCCTTCCTTTGTGGCGGCCAAAAACCCTCACAAAAGTCTGATCAGGCAAATTCAGTCTGTTCTTTGTGGCGGCCTATGCCCTCACAAAGGCAGACTTTTGTGGCTGCAAAAGCACTCACAAATGTATGTCCTTTGTGGCTGCAAAAGCCCTCACAAAATTTTGTGACCAGCTTCTTTGTGGCTGCCAAAAGCCCTCACAAAAGCCACCTTTGTGGCTGTTTTTTGCCCTTTGTGAGGGCTTTTGGCCCTCACAAAATCCATTAATTCTTGTTGTGAACGGTTTTCTTTGATGCAGTAGAACTCCGATACAGTTTGTCTGGGTTGTTTTATCCTAAGGATTTCGTGGTTGAGAGTCTGTCTTACACAATTTTGGCAGTGCCGTTAAACAGAACGATCTAGTCTGCGACTCAACCTAGTAATATCTTTGGTGGCATAAATTTAATTTAAAACAGTTTTTGAAACTCAAAAGATATTGTGATGCCTAAAAAGAACCATGAGTCTCGTATTATATTATCAAATATTTCTTAGTGTCTTGGAAGGATATTGTGATGTTGATTGGAACACTTTATGAGATGACTACAAAGCAACTAATAGCTATATTTTTAGTATAGTTGTTGGTGTTGTATCTTGGAAATCGAAGAACAGACGATATTGGCTCAGTCAACTAGGAGTATGAAATGATAACAGAAGTTACTGCTAGTGAAGAAGCGAGTTAGTTGAGATGTTTGCTAGCTGAGATCCCTTTATGGGGTAAACCTATGTCAATTGTGTTGATCCATTGTGGTAGTATCGCAACTATTGCAAAGATTAAGAATCGTTATTACAACGGTAAGAGATAACAAATACGTCATAAGCACAACACTGTTAGATAGTTACTTTCTAAAGAAGTTGTTATAGTGGATCATGTACGCAATTATGAGAATTTAGCAGATCCTTTGACGAAAGGTTAACTATAGAGAAAGTCCTAAATACATCCAAAAGAATGAGACCAATGTCTATAGAGTCACTTATTATGGTAATCCGACCTAAAAGGCTAGAGATCCTAATAATTAGGTTCAATTGGTAATAACAAGTCATTAATGATACGAGATGAACATGCTATTATAAATCAGATAAACATGATTCCTAAAGCGATGATAGGATGAGATGAACATGCTATTATAAATTAGAGAAATATGAACTTTATACTCCATGTGGAGTGCAATACCTAACTACATGAGTACTCTTGATAGACTCACCTATGTGAATGTGGAAATCGGACCGCTTCCTATGAAATTTTGAGGCAGAATTGCTAGAGCATTCACTATATTGGGATATACCTGAAGGGTCATTAACGCATGGACTTTTAAGAATACACCATATGAAAAGGTTCTGTATGGGTTTGATGTCAAAGATAGAGTTCAAGAGTACGAGTCACTCTTGTTAAATATGAACCTTACTTATTATGCAAAGTTTCAAGTAGGATACCTCTATTTATGCATAATCTTATAGAAGTATTTGACGCTACTTCAGAATTTTATTTTATTTTAATTCAAGTGGGGGATTGTTGGAATATAGAGTATATTAGTGTGTGAATTTAAAAATTGTTAAATATGAACCTTACTATACAAAATTTCAAGTAGGAAGATACCTCTATTTATGCATAATCTTATAGTAGCATTTGATGCTACTTCGGAATTTTTTTTGTTTTAAATTCAAGTGGGGGATTGTTCAAGTATAGAGTATATTAGTGTGTCAATTTAAAAATTGTTGAAGTCCCACATTAGAAAACTCTCATATATTGAGTAGTTTTTAACTCTATAAATACTTAAGTCCCACAATTGATAGTTAATATATGTGGATTTGTTTCCATTACTATATAAATAGTGTCAAGCTCTTGTGAGAAATACACCAAATGTTTTCTCCCTCTTCTGCTCGATGTATTTCCAAGCCAATTCTCCTCTTCCGTTTTGTCCCTTCGATTTTTTAGAGTGATTTTTATGTCGTAGTCGCATCGATTTTTTAGTAGTCCTAATACGATTATCCTTTAAGAGCAGTTTTTAGGTCGTAGCCCCATTGATTTTTCAGTGGTCCAAATACCAGTATCATTTTAGAATGAACGGATATTTTTATATGTAGTGAAGTGAGAAAACCAATTATATGCACTAAAATTATGAAACACATGTGTCTAACTCAAATCACATTAGTATCTTGATTCGGATAAATATAAGTCCAATTCAAAGTTGTTTTAACAAGGTTGATTCAAATCAACATAATTTCAATTCAAAATAATTTAAATCAGCATATTTTTACAAGATGATCCAAATCAGCATAACCTTGATTCAAATCAAATAGTTAAAAATGTAGAAAACGTAATTTTAAATCATATTTGAAACTGCATACTTAAAATATTAATTTTTTCATATCTTAAGATATTGAGGATTATTGGGAGAAACTTATTCACGTTATTTAATCTAAATCTATTGTTAAAATCACTCAAAATAAACTAAGCCTAAATCATAGACAACATACAGTTGAAACAATCTTAAATATAAGATTTAGAACTAAAAGGCAAAATGAGAGCAACTTGTGGGGTTGTAAAGTGAACTCCAGCATGGTTGTTGTATAGGCATCCGAGTGAAATTTGTTAGGGGCCAGATCTTGTGTAATGATGAGTTCATGACCAAAAATATTATATAGATTTATTATCTAATGGTTAACTGGATGGTGAGAAATTTAATTGAACCATCAGCTTAGAAGCCACTATTTTCGTATTATCTTTGATGATATAAAATTGAAGAATTATTTGGCGCAGAGAATAGAAATAAGTGATGGATTTATATTTGTATATAAAGTTAAAAGAGTATTTATAAGCATGTATTTTAAAAACGCATAAATTGTACTCATTATTGAAGCAGGTGTAAATATATTTACATTTTCAATTAATATAAAATATTTTTTTTGACAGAATGAATATCAAAAATCAGTTCCAAATTTTAATATGATAATATTTCCTTTTTATCCAAAAAAAACATTAACTCATTATCCAAATTTGGTGTTCAAATAGAATATATCTTGTCATTAATGATTACTATATTATGGATATAGAATTTGTGATTAACTTCTATTTATGTCTGAGTACAAAACTTCATAATGGAATATACGAAATTTTATGCTGATATACAACTCTATTGTGGCTAAATTCATAGGTTGTTTTCTGGTTTTCTTACCAAAAATATGGGAACCAATTGAGGTTCTCATTGTGTATGGTAGAGATATCGGTAACAACCTCCATTTGTGCTAATGCAAATGGCATATTCTCCTTTTTAATGTTTTCATTTCCTTTTATTTAACAAAAGAAAAACATATTTTGATTCATTATATAAATCAGGGAAGACAAGAAATACTTTACCAATTAAATTACATTGATCCCCCTTTCTTGAAGAAGGGAAATTGAAAATTATCATTGTTGATCATAGCAGGTATTTCTTCAAAATTGAAAGAAATTGAAGAAATTAGTTGAGTATTATTATATTCAACCTTTTTGCCTCTCTTCTCATCTGCCCTTACCCATCATCAATATTTCTTCTGGTAAGCTAATGGCTTCATCTATTTTTCCCATGCACAACATTTTTTTGCATTTTCTCTTTCATTGTTATTGCCATTTTTTATTTTCAATCAACCTTGGCTTCATGATAATTGAGACATATTACATATTAAAAATCATTTGATTTTTATTTCCATTTGTACAATGAAAAATGTTTTTACAAATGGTCCAAGATGCCAACAATGTTGAAGTTTTTGATATTTACTCAACGTAATTGTTCATCAATCATATTTAATCATCATTGTTTGCAATATCAACAATCACGACGCAGCCACAATTTAAAATCATGATCATGAGTAAACTTACATGGATCACAATTTAAAATATGATCATGAGTAAACTTACATGGATCGTACAAATATAATAAAATGCATAACTCCAAAATTAATGTCGTTGACATAATTATCTTCGTCCATCACAATACAAATATTTGAAAATAAGAATCATAAAATGACTCTTTTATGTAAATACACCCCCAAATATATTGAAAATAAAAAATGAATGCACTTGGTAATGCAACTTAATTTTCAGTTTTTCATCTTTGTTCTATGTATAGGTTTTCTTAACGAAATGGAGTACAAGGATCTCTTCCCACAAAAATCTCACACATCAAAATATGACTGCCTTCTTTTTGGTAAGTATTGCAATTGGTAACATTTTTAAGTACCAAATTGAAATTTTCATATTCATGTAAA
This sequence comes from Cicer bijugum, assembly GCA_037974875.1. Taxonomy (NCBI): domain Eukaryota; kingdom Viridiplantae; phylum Streptophyta; class Magnoliopsida; order Fabales; family Fabaceae; genus Cicer; species Cicer bijugum. The sequence continues at coordinate 1,158,668 of JBBPBT010001178.1, read as the reverse complement.
TATATAACCATGTTATTGTTATGCAGATTTAGATGATACTTTGTATCCACTTAGTTCTGGTCTTGCAAAAGCATGTCTCCAAAATCTTAAAGGTAAGAAACTATGCTTAATAATTGTGATTTGTATCACATTATTCTCAGTAAATATTAACATGAGAGGTATATTGATCTTCTAGACTACATGGTTGAAAAGCTTGGCGTCGAACCAAGGAAAACAGATGACTTATGCAACCTCCTGTACAAGAACTATGGAACAACTCTAGCAGGTCTAAGGGTATGATTTCCTAGTCTCCTTACATTTTCCTGTTAAATGGGGTTTTCACTGTTAAGACTTCGAACATATTGATAACTTATTTTTTTGTTTCATTTCTATTCAGGCGATTGGCTATGACTTTGACTATGATAAATATCACAGGTACATTTTTTTTATGTTGTCTCACTCTCAAAATTCTAACAATTTATGTTTTTAATCCATGAGTGTATTTTGAAATGGTTAAATTGAATATTGAATTCCTGTTTACAGTTTTGTTCATGGGAGATTACCTTATGAGAACCTAAAACCAGACCCAGTTCTGAGGAACATGTTGCTGAGCCTGCCCTATAGGAAACTTGTAAGTTGTTTATAACCCAAATGAGTAAATATTCAAGTTGGTCTTTCAAATGGTAGGGTTGTGTTACCGTAGTGCTCCACGTTATCGATATTCCAAAATGATCTCTGAAATTGCAAAATATTAATTAAATTCGTCCCTCTATCTAAATGTACTATTAAATACATCCCTAACATTATTCACTTAGTTTTAAATTCATTTATGATATTACTAACTTATGTCATTCTAGTTCCTACAAACACCAACAGACGGACAAATTTGATTTAGATTTTACAATTTCAGAGATCGTTTTGAAATATTGATAATGTAACAATCTAAATTGATATAGTACTACAAGTTCAATCACCAATTTTGGTATTTACTCTATAACCAAAATGGCAGCAGTAGTATAAGGTCACAAAAGATGGTGTATAATATAATCTGACCATTACTATTGCTTCTCTTGTTTATGTCAATAGGTATTTACAAATGCAGACAAAGTTCATGCTCTTAAGACACTAAGCATACTTGGATTAGAGGACTGTTTTGAAGGAATTATATGCTTTGAGACTCTTAATCCAATCCACAAGAGCAGTGTCTCTGATGATGAAGATGACATTGAGTTTGTAGTTTCAACAAGCACTACTAATCCATCCACTAGTAATAGTGCAAGCACCTCTCAAATCTTTGACATCATAGACCATTTTGCTCAGCCTAATCCCAGTGGAAACCTGCCAAAGACACCAATCATTTGCAAGCCATCAGAACATGCCATTCAATTGGCTCTCAACATAGCCAACCTTAACCCACATAGAACAGTAAGAAAGTCACCAAGTAAACAATCATTTTGGTCTGTAAATATGTCAAGCAGTGTCATTATAGTCTCCATAATATATTAAGATTACAAAAACAACCACGAAAGTGTCTTTTGCTAATCAGTTTAGTCCTCAAATGTGTCTTTAGTTAGTTGATTTGGTCCTCTACTGTGTTTTGTTGTCAGTTTGGTCCATAAAGTAACTAACAAAAGACACACTAATGGATATTTTTGAAATTTTGATACATTCAAAGACTTAATGGCACTAGCACATTAAAATTCACTCAAAATCACCCTTTATGATCTAATTCTGTTACCTTTTTAATTTTATTTGCTTGCTTATTTCTATGCATTTTAGTTGTTCTTTGAGGACAGTGTCCGCAACATACAAGCTGGAAAACGTTTGGGACTTGACACTGTACTGGTAAGTCATTGGAAATTTTTTATTTGTATAGAAACTGACTTTGGTTCTAGCAAAAGGAGTCACAACTAACTATGAACTACTTATTGATTTCAACATCTAGGTTGGTACATCACAGAGAGTTACAGGTGCAGATTATGCCTTGGAAAGCATTCATAACCTTACTGAGGCAATGCCTGATCTATGGGAGTCTGACATGAAATCAGAGGTGGTATACACTGAGACGCTTGCTGTGGAGACAACAGTAACTGCTTGATACTTTTCAAGGAAGCCCCATATAACATTGAGGAGAAACTCAAACTGATTACCCAGCTTCATAGATGGAGTAACTGTAGTGGATGTTTTGTAAATGTTGTAATAAATTATTAAGTTAAATAAATTCTACATTTTGGCCTGACTTTTATAAATGAATGGCTATAACTGATTACCATCCTCATTCAGTAAAATTCCATCAAACTACGATTTTGAGGAGGAAAATTGACAACAATAAAATAAAGATATCACAATACAAAGTGAAAGTCATATATCTCAAAACTTGAACTTGCAATTTAGTCATTTGTGATATGTAAGAACGAACTTTGTCTTAAAATTATTGATTAAGAGGCAGGGCACAGCCAACGAAATTGTTAAAGAGAAGCGAGAAAACTGTTTGGCTATCTAAAGTACATAACTGTGAATTCAAACAGTTAACCAATCTAAATACGATCTGAATTAATATACATGAACATAACTGCACGTAATTAACTAGTATATACAACCACAATCTTGAACGAGGAATGAAGCAAGGATTTGATAGATTGGAACTCAGTCAAGGAGGTTCCAGCTAGAATGGTATCATCCACATAAATTAATAAGGCAGTGAATTTGGTGAATAATCTATGATAATGCAGGGTTTGAACAAAGTCATGATCAAAGAGAAAATTAGTAGGCTTTTCGAACCACTTTATGCTAGCTTTTTTTAATCCATACAATGCAAGGACTTATGCAACTTGCAAACTTGGCCTGGAATAGGTGTTGTAACTCCTTGGGGAACCTGCATATAGCAAGGAGGAACACATTGCTCACATTCATTTGGTGAATATGTTAGTTGTTAATGGAGACAAGGGCTGTTAAATGTAAACACCTTGAATAATTTTTCCACTAGGGTAAACATATCAAATAAATCCAATCCCTGTACTTTGTAGCATTCACTGGCTACTAAACTTTAAATCTTTCAATGGATGCATCAATAAGGCGTTTGATTTTGTAAACCCATTTACTACCAATAGGTTTAATAACAGGATGTGAATCAACAAAAGTACCATTGTCCATAAGTGAATCTAACTCACATTGCATAGCCTGCGGCCAGCTGCAAAGTTTACTGGCAAAGGCATTTGAACAGGGTTCAATCTCGGTGGAAAGGGACAGAGTGTATTTGAGCTGAAGGGAGGAAATGTTGTGATAGCGTATAGGACAATGATTTTGAGACAGGGTTTGCAGTGTACAACTGAAACATATAGTCATAGAGATAAGCTGGGAAACATTTGCCAGTTGACCTTCTAGATTCAGGTGAAGGAGAAGCTGATTCCAATAAGAATGGCTCAACAAGGTAGACAGGGGGGATCAGAATAGGTAAAGGGTTGGCTTTGGCCGTTTGCAGAATGGAAATTGTTGCAAGTCATAGAATATGACATTGCGAGAAGTGAAAGATCTCCTTTCTTGACACATCAACTATATCATATCCCTTCATTCTTTATTAGAAACCAAGCAATGCACATACAGTTTACAGCAACCATCATTTTTGTTTTCATTATTACTGGTGCCATGTCAAATTTTTAACATACCTCCACAAACCTTCCAAGCATCCTTTCTCATTCTTTTTATTATTGGATGATGAGGAAAGTAATAATTGGTATTTATTATTTTCTATTGTTAGGTTTTTCATTGGGTCTTGTTCATTCTTACAAAACTAGCCTGTATGGAGAAGGGTGTCACTCTTTATAAACCCTTTTCAAGTCTTAACTCTTTTTAACGTAGGACTTGAGTTTTTCTCAATACCTATTAAATGGTGTATACTATTTCACAGTGAATTTGAGGAAACTACACTAGAAATGGAAGCAAGACAGACAACAAGTAATTAAACCAGTAACAAGAAGTACTCATTTTCATGTTTCTTTCTAGCACAGCGAGCAGTGTCAGTACAGAGAAATGGTAGTAACATTCTATGTTGTCAGCAGGATGACTGTCTGCAAAGGCAAAAAAATAGTATAGCAGGATGGCTGTTATTGCAAAGGCAAAAAAATAGTATATAAACTAAACACAAAATACATACAGTTACAAAAATACTAAAAAATAGAAAACTACACAAAATTAAAGTGGTAATGATACTTAATAGCCAAAATCCAACTACTCACAAAACCAGAAAGAAAAAAAACAGAGAACAGTGCAGAAGAAACATAGCAGAATGAAACAGAGAGAGCAGAAGAAAACAGAACAAAACGATCTCGATGCTAAACAGAGGAGTAAGAATGAAACAAAAACAGAGCAAAAATGGTTCCCTGCGTACGATGATGATGCTGGAAAACAGAGCAAGAATGAAAACAGAACAAGAAAAACGATACTGGTACTGAAGTCAACGAACGGAAGAGCAGGTGCGATCATGGATTAGTGGATTTATAATAATAAAATAATAGGGCTTAAGTGGGTGAAAAAAAAGCCAGATACCCTTAATGAAGAATAAAAAATATGAAAATAAAAAAAGTTGTGTTATTTAAAAAAGAAAAAAACTGAGAGCGGGTGGGCAAGGATACCAGGTTGCGATTAGGGCGCGATTCGTGGCCACGAGCGCTGCCACTGTCTAATGCTTTTTACCAGTTGGTGGCGTTGCAGCCATTCTATCCACCACACTGGGATTCTGGGATCACGCCGAAATTGGCAACAGAGGTAACACCCTCTTTGAAACTTTCTCAACGCACTCAATAATTAGGTGAAAGCTAAATTTCATGTCAGCTCACTACCCAGTTTATTTAGTGGGGTCAATGTGGGATTTCACATCATAAAAGTGTGATAAATACAAAGTGTTTCTAACATTCATCTAATATGAGGCAATCTAAACCTATCATTCTTCTTTATCTAATGTCTCAAATATGGTAAGATCTAAGAACAGAGCATACTTTGCATATTATAAAGTGACCCCAGAAACCAAATGGAAAAACAACTACAAGCGCACAATTGTAGCACATCAATGAACTTCAACTTATAAAATGCTCAGGCTTACCAATTCAAAATCTGCCACCGGAGATTAATCAATCGTCAAGTTCTTCCCCTGGTCTAATCTCACCAAACCATCTTGGCGGATCATATCCGGACCCACCTGAATTCATATCAGGAATATAATTATAACAATATTCAAAACTAAAATCATAATTAAGAAGATTAGGCAAATAAAAGTTACTGTGAATTACCAAGGGGATTGCAACGACACAGACGCCACGTAGTCAAAGCTGTACCTTTCAAAACACCATATCTCTTATACGCCTCCATGGAATACTCACTGCAAGTTGGAACATAACGACAGCTCCTGGGCAAGATCGGAGAAATTTCTCCTGCTGACATGAAAAACATCAAGACACAATTATAATACAATGACCTAAATTCCTAAAATTGTTCACAATAGTTAAGGTAGCATTTGAAATTCCAACAAAACAACTTATGCCTTTTTTCTTGATGTACTTTTTTTTGAGATCATCTTTGCTGAGTACCAAATGCCAACCTCAGTCTCAAATCTAATAATCATTATGAAATATATCTGTCAAGCTTATGCCCTCAACTACCAAATAAAAGACGGTTAGGCGGTTAGAGACTTAGAGGCTGTTAGCGGTCACACCAGAGGCTAACAACTTAGTCCACCGCTCATTCAGGTACACATCCATTTCTGATAACCTCACACTCACCTCTCTTATTTATTGATTTAACAGTCTGTTTGTACAAGCTTTGTGAACATCAAAATCAAACATGAGATTTTAGAAAAATTGCTTCAAAAAGCCAAATTTTGGCACTATCCGTTCATTCCCATCACAAACAAACAGGTTCTTAAGCGTTGGTGAGCCTGTCTGTAGGTACACCACCACCCCTCTTTGCCATTGATGCCATTGTTTATGATCATCCACCATCAACCTCTTTCTCTTTCTCTTTCTCTTTCTCTTTGCATTTCTTAATATGTATGCAAAACTTAAATGACACGTATTTTAAAATGGAGAGAGTATGTTGTTATATTCGATTACTTTCACTTATTTAAATTATTATTAGTGTCTTTGTTGAATGTCAGTGCTTCATAGGTTAAAACACCGGAAAAAGTTTGAGAAGGATATTTCAGAGTTCAAACTCTAATTACTAACCTAACATACTAACAACTAACAATTGGGATTGTCAACTGGTCTTTTCCAGTAAAATTGGTTAGTTTAGAACAAAAATAAGAAAAAAATTGATGAAAGGAGAAGACAAAAACTTACTTTTGTAGAATCTCAAGATTGAAAGAGCAGCTTTAACTCCTAAATTGTCCACCTGACCATCTGATGATGAAAACATCAAGTATCAAAAAGTAAATTCTTCAAACTAGATTATTAGCATAGCATAGAGAGAGAGAGAGAGAGAGAGAGAGAGAGGACCTTGAAGAGTTTCAGGGTTGGAATCTTTGTCTGATGCACGAAGGAAAAGAGTGGAACGTGATAAGGATTTAGAGGGAGTGGGAAATGTGTTGTTGAATTTGAATTTGGATTTAAAAGAAATGAAATTAGAGTTTGGAATTCTACTAGGTTGGAAGGTGACTGAAGTTGTTGAAGAAAGGGAATGTTGATAGGAGGAGTTGAGATTGAGATTGAGAGTGAGAGGAAGAACAACAAGAGTGGCCATCGTCTTCTCCCCTTAACTTCGTTAATTATTAGCTTATGTTTTTGCCAGGAATGGCAAAGCGGTACTAGCCAAATTAGTCGGTGAGTCGAAAGTAGTCCTCAATAAAAAAAAAAACATTTTAGTTTATTTTAACAGTTCATATAAAATAGGGGCAACAATATAGTTAGATAGTGTATTTTAATTGTTTTATGTTTATGCTAATGATATTAAAATAATATTCATTTTAATATTTTTAATGATAAATATTTGTTTAATATATGTTTTTTATAAAAAATTATAATTAGTATATTTTTTTATTTAGAAAATAGGAAAAAGGTATAAAATTTATTAATGATTAACAAAAAATATTTATCTGCGTATAAATTATATGTGTCAAATTCTTTTTTAAATAAAAAATATTTACTTAAATTTTTCAAAAATAAATAAATTTACATTATGTAATTTTAAAAAAAAAATATTACATAGATAAGAAATTATCAATAATTAAATTTATAAAAAAATATATAAATAAATTATT
>JBBPBT010001178.1:1133417-1145478 GCA_037974875.1 Cicer bijugum | reverse complement strand
AAAACTTAAAATTAATTTTTTTTAGAGTATAAATGTATTCTAAAATATCTAAGTTTTTTATTCTGAAAAACTCAAATTTTTTATCCATTTTTAACAATTTTTTTAAAATTTAATGTACAAAATTTTTTTTAAAACATTTTCGGATTTTAATTTTTCTTTTGTAAAGAACGGTGATTTTTAACATTTTAAAAAAAAGATAAGAGTAGAGTATAATAGGATTTTCATTAAAACGTGAAATATGAGTAATTGTGGAGGTAAACTTAAATTTTCAAAAACATCAAAACCAATAAACTCATTCATTGTTTTAACTTTTTGATTATTTTTACACCCATAAACTTTTGAATGTGTTCCAACACAAACCACTATTCTACTCCTTCGTAGACTCCGTAACAATAACATTATATGCATTGTGTCACAAGCTGGTGTTCGAAAAGTTCATAGCATTTCCACGTTCGATTCCTAGAGTTGCCTATTTGAAAATCAGCCTAACCGTGTGTATAAGTTTTCAAAAAATGCCCTGCTACCACCAACCTAGAGATTATTTATATAAAAAATAATAATATAAAATTAATATAAATTATCTCCATGTAATTTTCATATAGTATAATTTTTTAAGAAATAATTAATATTTTAACACTTAATCACTAATTTGTTTATACAAATGTGTATTTTTAATCATTAATTAAAAAACATAAAAAACAAGTGACATATTTCAGAAATGAAGCACCAAAATGAAACAAAAGTTTTGGAGAACAAAAATCTAATTACCATATTTTGAGGGACTAAAACAAATTTAATTCTACAAAACAAAATGAAACTTTATTTATATGAAAAGCACCAAACACGAAATTTTCTCAATGGCAACATTGACGTCTATGATTTGAAATATATCTTACTTATTTCTTGAGGCAAAGTAATTTGCTTTAGCAGTAATGACTTTAGTTTTCAAACCAATTCTTATACAAAAATCATATTTATTTATTTATTTCATTTATTTATTATTTATTATTTATTAAGAAAAGACACTAATCAATTAAACCATGACGACCACATTCAAAATCAAAAACGAGAAGTGATTTGGGAAAACAAAGCCTTGAAGTCCTTTGTTGGTGCACCTGCACCCTCAGGTTTTGATGCCAAGTCAAATGCCTTGAATTTAGTCTCCTCATAATTTAGTGCCTGTTAGACACATAATGTAGAATTGTTAACAAGTCTCACTAAAACAATTCTCCCTCTAGATTGAAATATATAAAAAAAGTTGATATGTGGTTCAAAATTAAGACCAAGTATATATATGATACTTTTTTTACTTATATTTCTTTTCAGGGTAGTAGTATTTAAGATTGAATTGCCGTTTTGGTTTATAAAATTGTAAGCATTGGCTAATTATATTTTTAAAATTAATGAAATTCTAAAAAGATCTCTAAAATTAAATTCCTTAATTATGCTAGTCCTATTGGATTGTTCAATATAGTTCTAAAATGATCTCTGATATTAAATTCCTTAATGATACTAGTCCTGTTGGATTGCTCAATATAGTTCCTGATATTGGTCCAAGAGACCAATGTGATCGAAAGTTTTCAATTTCAAAGATTATTTTGAAATTTTGTTAATTTCAATAATCAAATTGCCTAACCACTACAATTCGATGATTAAATTTGTGATTCACTCGTGTGCTTTGGTATGTGCGGAAGCTGGTTTTATTTGTTAGCTACCCAAGTTCTATAAAAGATATACCTGGACGCAGACCTCTGCAACATCAGCTCTAGGTATAGTTTTGGTTTCAGTCTTGAGAAGTTCATCGTCCTTCCCTACAATGAGTTCCCGAAGACCTCCATCTTTATCAAGCAAGCCACCAGGTCTGAATAACAACGAAGGTGAGAAAATATAAGACATAATTGGGTCAAATTCTTCTGCATTACAGACGCATGATCACAACACATTGATAAGAACGTAATATAAGCAACAAAGTACATTAACATTCAATAACAAGAGTAACAAGAGGCTTCAAATATATATACATAAATATAATGAAGTACATTGAAGAAACTGCAGGCAATTATGTTACTCCATCCGTCCTATATTATTGATTGTTACTTGAGGTTTTTATACACCGATTAAGAAAAGTTTAACTAAATTAAAGAGTGTAATAACTTTACAAAATTATCCTTGTTAGCCATTGGGTGTTAACCATTGCCATAAATGCTTAGTGAAGTATAATTGACTTGGAAGTGAGGCCTATAGTATTAATTTTGGAGTAGAATTGGAATAAAATAATAAATGTTAAGTTGAAAATATAAAGTAATTTATTTTGGAAATAACTTCTTTTGCTAATGTGATACTTAATATGAAACAGAGGTAGTAAGTTTATCAATTGAAACAAGTTCTACCAAATGCCCAATTGTGGTTCCTACAGATGCTTAAATTTCTTATATATACAAAGCACACATTAAATATCTATACCAAGTATCTACATAAAATATAAAAATGTTTCTTTACGCAATTATAAATATCAGCAGATATTTTCTTCTTTCCCCGGAGAACGACACCAAATATTCTGAAGTTTGATAACTCAAACAATCAGATATCGAGATAACATTATGGAGTATATTCAAACCAGTTTCCTGGTTCAGCTGAGGTTACTAAAGGCATTAGTCACATTTTTTTTCTAGTGTTTCTGACCCGTGCAATGCACAGGTGTTCCATCCGGGTTCGGAACTGTGAAAACAAAACTGAAAAGATAGTTATATACTATTTTAACATGGACAAGAACTAGTGTACCTTATGATTGTGTATGGAACACCAGAATCGGCGAGATATTCTTCAGCTTTTCTTTTCCAAACCTGCAATAATATGATTATGAAACTGTGTTCTTTCTATCAAAAGATATAAATGAAAGGATAAGGGGGATGAAAAAAGATGCTATCTATTCTGCTTTGAAAAAAAATGTAAGATCTGTTTGAACAGAAAAGCAAGGCGAAAATGCTATGAAATGAAGTGATTTAGAAGTATTGGAGAAAATATGACTCACCAATATATTTCCATTTCCCAAACTGTTCAAAGGATGGTTAGGGTTTGTTCCACCCATAGACCCAACCAACACAATATGCTTCACTCCTGCAGCCTTAGCTGTTCATAGACATAAAACAATTTTAATATCATAAGTATGAGTGAATATTATGACTTCAGTAGCAAGATTCTTTAAAGTTTACCAGAAATCTTAAGTTCAGGTCAAATATTATTATGTTTGGTATGATTTTTTTCGATTATGTTTCCTGGCAAAACATTTCAACAGGGGTGGGAACCATAGATTCCTAAGAAGATGGGAAACTTAAAGTAAACATTATCTAACATTCCCAAGAGTATTCTACACATTCCATACACATTTTACGCATTTCTAGGAATCATGACTCCCAAAAATGAAAAGTGATACTCTGCATAGCAAATGCTGCCAATGATTAATGGATAGAAAGCATGGTATCTTAATCTTACCAGCATCAATTTGATTTTTCTGTCCAATCCAGTCAACCTATCATATGAAAAGGTAGGTCGAATTTTAAGCCAAAAGAGAACAATATATTTAAAATTGTCCTTAGCATCATGCATTGGAAAAATGTAATAGCATATTAGCACCTGTTCAGGATATGCACCATCATCAAAATAAAACTCAGGCCTTCCACCTTTGGTTGGATCAAACCCGGGTTTCATTTGTGGGACTGCACTGCTGAGAATTATGAGAGCATCTATACCTTGAATTGCAGGAACGATACTTTCGGCATCTTTGATATCCCCAATGAAAATATCATCTGCACCGCCAATTTTCTGTTTGCTTTCTTCGGTTCTAACTAGACCTCTGGCGATATATTGGTCTCGCTTCTCTTTTAATTTTTTGTACACAATTTGTCCTGAAAAGTTAACCAACAAATCAAATTGAGAGTTCTCAATTTTCAATAAAAAGGAAAATACAACTCTCGTTCCATATTTTGCATGAAACAGAGGTAACAAACTAAGTCTTGTACAAGTAACCTGTATATCATACAACAACAAGAAAAAATGCATGAAATATGCAAACAATCTGCTAAAATATAGTAATCTGAAGTCCTGACATACAAATCTCGTATGGAGAACTTCTCTTCAAATGCAGTGCAAAAAAAAAAAGCAAAGACTGGTCAGAATATAATAAAATTTAACATTGGGATTAGGTAGTGCATATGAAAGTTTGATTTATACTTTATTCACTTTCTGTCTGATGACATGACTGGCACATATATATGACTCATTGTCTCATTCAATCATTACAAAATACAACCAAGTCTTATTCTACTAGTAGAAGTACAAGAATACAGAATCAAACAACATAATTGAGCTCTATTAAAAAGCAAAATTTCAAATTTCACCGTGAAGCATTAATACTTCATTTTCCCCCTCAATCTATTTTTAACTATCTCTCAGATCCATTTGTTCCTAATCATATATTATATTATGTGTCAAATCATCCACCTAAGAAACCTCATATCAACTACACTTAAGCATCACTTAGGCTTGCCAACAGAATCTATTCCGCCAACAAACTTTCAAGTTGTGAATGATCAATATTCATTTGCAGGCTTGAGAAGGAGAGTTGTAAATAATATTGGATCTGTAATTATTATTAGGAGAACCAAATCTGTAATTATGAGCATATATTTTCTTATTTATTGATTTGCATTTATTTAGGACTAGCCCATACATTGATATTAGAGCTTATACTTTCTACTAATACAATAATATTCAGATTCTATTATTTTCATATTATCACTATTAATATGTCAGTAAAACCAACAAGCTTTACTAGTCAAAACTAAGAAAACAATATAGGGTTTAGAAGATAAAATTCGTAGAATGGTGAATTTACTTACACATTTATAGAAAACCTTAAATATATCGAAATGGTACCCTACATCAATATCAAATCTAAATATTTGCAACCTTGTTCCATGTTGAAAATAAAATCAGTGTAAAACAAAATCTTTCATATACATTTGTAATAACATTTGAAAGGTAGAGGCTGAGTTTCACACAGCTAACAAAATTTTCAACTTTTACTTCAAGGTAGTTGATGCATTGATTAGTGTAAATTCCGTGTGACTAGGTGATCACAGATTTAGTCGTGAAATCAACTTCTTGCTAAATGTAAGAAAAGGTCACCTAAGACTTCAATGGATTTCCAATCGGTTTGAGAAAGGTTTGAAAACAAGGGTCCAGAAACGTGATTGTTCCACGGTTTTATGGTTTTTTATGTCACCGTGACTCTATCATCACGACCGCAATTGCAGCAGCACCAACTAAATTAGTGTCACCATGACTATGACACTATAGCAATTGCAACTTAAAACCTTGGATTAGACCATTTCTACAACCTGCCATGACATTTTTTATTTACTGATTAGCTTTGTCTAGACCCATAGCCAGTTGGTAGTATAATTATTAATACTAACCTCGGTAGCACCAACACCTTTGATTGGGAACGTGTCCCAGTGACCGATACCGATACAACACAACACCTTCATTATATTATTTTTAATTAATTTATTTTCTCATATTATTACCGGGCTTGACATGTCAGTATCTGTGATTCATAGATACTAACTTCTTAAACTATGAACATAGATTGTGTTCTGGTTGAACAGCAAGCATTATTTGAGCAAATTCTCATTATTTTTAGGGTACTGAAAAAACCCTATATTGACAATAAAGCCCAATTTAACAAAAATAATAATCAAGTTTACAGATTCCCATAACACAGATAAATCACTGAACCCCAATTTAAATAAACTCGTCAACTAACATGAAATTCTTACAATCAATAGCGGAACCCAAAAGCAGCACTTCAAATTCAAAAATTGCTTTTTTTTGGGTGTGAGAAAACGAGAATTGAAGAGAAATCCATGAATGAATAGAGTAAAAAGAGAGTACCTGTGCGACCACCAGCTCCGGTAACGAGGACAGTGATTTGGGATGAAGAACCCGCCATGGATTATGAATAGAGAGAAAACAAACAGCTGTTACAGTAATAGATGACAAAGAAAAGAAGCTTCCAGATGATGTCGTGATGAAGAGAGTATTGTTGTTGTTGGTAGTTTGGGAACATTGAATCGAATATATAGCACCAATCCTTCCATGACATGTCGCTGTTCGACGTACCTATGTTCTACACTTAAATCAAACTTGTAGATTTAATTCCAGTTTTGGATCTATTTTAACTTGTTCGCCAAAGTAATGTTATTTTATTTTTTCTTGATTTAGTCCTAAATTTGATCTAAAATTTATGATTTTTTTATTTAGGTTACATTATATATCAAGATCTCGTGATGATTGTACTTGAAATATATGATTATAAGTAATGGTGTAGTATAACTAAAAAATGACATTTCGTAAGTTTTGGATCAAAATTTTGTTTTGGGACTAAAACTATAGATAAATAAAATGGGAGGACTACTTTTGTGATTCAACTAAAACAGGGGAGTCAAAACTGCAAATAAGCCAAACTTTTATTATTATATTAAATTAATTAATTTTGTAAATTATTACAAACATTAGTTTATTAGGTAGTTTCTCGATATAAATATTATCAATATTTATATTTTAAAAGCACTAAGCGTGTTAGGTGGATTCTACCATGCACCTTTAAACCTAAATCTACTATCCCTCAAGATACATAAAGAGATAATTTTATTCTTTTAATCATTTATAACAAGTTTTCAAATTGATAGTTTCAGAAGTTTCAAATTTTCGAAATAATAAATACATTTGAAAATTTGGAAAGTTTTCAAAATTGAAAAGTTTTGAAATAAGGATTACATTTTGAAAATTTGAAAAGTTTCGAAAGTTTATAAATTTAGAAAGCTTCGAAAGTTTCCGAATATTGAAAGTCTCAAAATTTTTGAACTGTTTGAAAGTTTCAAAAATTCTAGAATTTTCTATTTCGGAAGTTTTGATTTGTTCGAAAGTTTCGAAAATTCTGGAAATTGTCATTTCAAAACTTTCAAATATTCTGGAAAGAGGGGGCAAAAAAATGAGAAATTAAAAAAAGTTGAAAGGCAAAATTGTATATTCACGTTGATTGGAGGGATTGTAGGTTTAGATGTAGAGGTGCAAGGTAGAATCCTCGGAAGTTAGGGCTAGACAATGGGTTGGGAAAGGCCAAAAATATCAATCGGTCCAAACTGCGGTTGAAAAATACATGTCTAATTTCGTGTAATATAAAGAATGGATTTTACGGGTTGTATGTTGGTTACGATTCTGTCCATTAAGGGACAATTGTACATCTTTCATTAGTTGTATCGTAGGAATACTATCTTACCATTCAATTAGATTTTTGTTTTACTTGTACTCCCTAGGCTATTTATACCATATTGTATTTTGTATAAAATCAATAAGAAATACAATTTATTCACATGGTATCAAAGCTACAGTTTTGATCCGGGAAAAAAACGGATTTTCTCATGGAAGAAAAATAGAGCAGTCCAAACATCCTAGATGATGACCCTAAGGCATTAGCGACTGGAAACACCACTAGTCATCATGAAACAACTATCATTACTAGCTACAAACTCAATGGACAGAACCACAAACAGTGGTCCATATATGTGTGCATCTTCCTCCAAGGAAAAGGAAAGACAGACTACATCATTGGTGAGGCTAAGCAGCCAAAAAAGATTGATCCCAACCATGAAAAATGGAAACTTGAAAACAATCTTGTTGTGACATGGTTTCTCAACTCCATAACTAATGAGTCTGGTGAAAATTTCATGTATTATGACACTACTGCAGAAATATGGAAGGCAGTCAAGGAGACCTACTATAATATGGATAACACCTCAGTCATATTTGAGATCAAAAGTCTCTTACACAATATTCGACAAGGAGATTCTTCGGTCACTGAATACTATCATACACTCTCAAAATATTTGCAGCAACTTGACATTTATTTAGAAATAGAGTGGAAGTGCACAAATGATGACAAAATCTACAAGAAACTAGTCGAGAAGGAATAAAAATGAGGCCAAAATATTTCAGTTTCTTATTGGGACTGAATAAAAATTTGGATGAAGTGAGAGGGAGAATTCTTGGAATTAAGCCTCTTCCTAGCATTCGTGAAGCATTTGCAGAAGTGAGAAGGGAAGAAAGCCGAAGGGAAATCATGTTGGGAAATCAAAGTGCAAGTTCAACCATTGAAAGCTCTGCACTTGCAGTAAGAGGTCCACCAAAGAAAGGCAGAGGATGGTGTGATCACTGCAAGTGGCTTGGACATACAAAGGAAACATGTTGGGTGCTTCATGGAAAATCCACATATCTAAAACCACGATTCAAGGACACATGCAGATATGCTGTTGTTGCTGATGAAAGTAAGTCTAGAAACATTGTAGATGCCAGTTCTTTCAACAGAGAACAAATAAAGATGTTGCAGAAACTGATGCAGCGGGCATTGCAAAACACTAGTACCTCTTCCTCCACTACTACTCTTGCCCAAAAAGGTAATCTTTTTGTTGCCTTCATGTAAGTCACCAAAAAAAAAAACTTGAATTGTTGGTTTTGGTGCCTCGGATCACATGACTGGGGACCTCAATGTATTTAGTAAATACACTCCATGTCAAGATGAATTTTTTGTCTGAATAGCAGATGGTACCACTTCCAAGGTGATTGTCTATCTATAAATTAACCAAAAACTTAGGATGTGTTGCTAAGTTCTTACAACATTTTTGTGAATTACAAGATAATAATTCGGGGAATATGACTGGCAATGCTGAGGATAGTGCAGGCCTTTACTTCCTTATAATTGAAGACCAAAATAAGAGATCCTACAAGGCTTCCCTTATGCGCTCATCACAAAATGATAAGGATGAAATGTTATTGGATCAAGGTGGTTTGTCACCTTTACTGACGATCATACAAGAGTCACATGGGTGTTCCTTATGAAAGAAAAACCAGAAGATGGGTGTATATTCGAGAACTTACCAAAAATGACATTATACACCAAGCATAATGCACATACTCTCCACAATAGAATAGGACAACATAGAGAAAAAATAGGCACCTATTGGAAGTCACTTAAGCCCTCATGTTGTCCATGAACGAACGTAACTAACCATTTTTGGAGAGATGCAACCCTCTCTTCATCCTATCTAATAAATAGAATGCCCTCTAAAACACTCAACCTAAATACACCACACCCAACCCTCTTGTCCCTTTATCCTTCGACCAAACTCCTCACAAACCTTCGACCAAAGATTTTTGGATGTACTACCTTTGTACATGACCAAAAGCCTAATCTCAATAAGTTGGACCTGAAAGCCATCAAGTGTATCTTCTTGGGATACTCTCCTACCAAGAAATGATACAAATGCTACTGCCCTCTAAAAAGAAGAATCTATCACACAATGGATGTGACCTTTTTTGAAGACAAGGCCTTGTATCCAAAAGTTGACATTTAGGGGAGAAAATTACAATTTATGAACACCAACCTTTGGAAATTACAATACCAGAATCTGTCCCACATGAACCTGTCTTAACCACCCTACCTGAACTTGTCCAAATAACTAAAAACACATAACCTATCCCAATAATTGTTGAACCTGAACTGGACCAGCAAACAACTACTCTTGAGGTTACCAAGCCACCAAATGGAACACCGACAACTAGTCAAAAAGGAAAACCAAATGGAGGAAAAGAACTGCAAGTATACATAAGGAAGAAGAACAAACAACAAACTCTTGAGGAAGTAGAAACATGCACTCTTCAAAAGCAGAACCAAGACTCTGTCCAATATTTAGATCTTGAACCTACTCACAAAGGTAGCATATTGTGCATTAACTTTTCCTCTAATTTATCTAATAATGTCACTAATTACCAAGACTTAGACTTACCTATTGCTATGAGAAAATGAGTAAGGTCTTGTACCAAACACCCAATTGCAAACCATGTTTCTAATGAAAGACTATCCGAGGGGTACAAGAACTTCATCAGCTTTGTGGACAATATCGAAATTCCTAAAAAATTTCATGAAGCTGTCTTAGTTCCATAATGGAAGACTGTTGTAATGGAATAAATTAAGGCACTTGAAAATAATGGCACGTGGCAGCTCTCCCACCTACCAGAGGGGAATAAGGCAGTTGGGTGAAAATGGATATTCTTAGTAAAATACAATGCAGATGGGAGTGTAAATAGGTACAAAGCTCGATTGGTGCCAAAAGGATTCACCTAATCCTATGAGGTGGATTATGAAGAAACCTTTGCACTTGTAGCAAATATGAATTTAGTCTGGGTACTCCTTTCTTGGTAGTAAATTTGGACTAACCACTTCATCATTTAGATATAAAAAATGCTTTCATATATGGTGAACTTGAAGAAGATGTCTACATGAGAATACCACCTGGACTTGAAATATCATAAAATTCAGGCAAGGTATGTAAACTCAAAAGATCACTATATGGACTCAAGCAATCCCCTCAAGCATGGTTTGATAGGCTCACACAAATGGTTATGATACACGACTTCTTCCAGTGTCAAACTAACTACACAAAGTTCTTAAACCATTCAAAGGAAGGCAAGGTAACCATCTTCATTGTCTATGTGGATGACATTATTATTACATGTGACGATTATATTGGAATTGAAGGACTGAAAATGATTCTAGCTAAGGAATTTGAAGTCAAAGATCTTTGTCAGTTAAGGTATTTTCTTGGAATGGAAGTGGCATGGTCCAAACATGAAATCTATTTATCTTAAAGGAAACATATGCTTGACTTACTTAAACAAACAAGGATGTTAGGATGTAGGCCAACAAACACTTATATAGAATCCAATGTGAAAATTGGAGAGGAAAAAGAGATTCCATCTACTGACAAAGAAAGGTATCAAAAGTTGGTTGGGAAACTTATCTACCTAACCTACACACGACCAGTTAATGGTTTTCCTGTTAGCATGGTTAGCCGCTACATGAATGACCCTAGGAAGGCTCACATGAAAGCAGTTAACCACACCCTGCGGTATCTGAAAAAACAATCAGGGAAGGGGTTGCATTTCAAGAAGGACAAAAGCAGGAAAATATAAATATTCATTGATGCAGATTGGGCAAGCTCAATGACTGATAGAAGATCAACCAGTGGGTATTGCTCCTTTGTATGGGGCAAACTAGCAACTTGGAGATGCAAGAAACAATATGTGGTTACTAGAAGCAGTGCAAAAGTTGAACTTAGATCCATGGCACATGTGATTTGCGAGGGGATGTGGCTACAAAGGATGCTTGCAGAACTACACGTTTACACTAACCATGAAGTAAGCCTGTTGTACGATTACAAAGCTACCATAAGCATTGCTAAAAATCTTGTGCAACAAGTTAGAACAAAGCATGTGGAAATTGATAGACACTTCATAAAGGAAAAGGTTGACTATGGGCTAATTTCTCTCCAGCACACACCCTCAAGCCACCAAACTGATGATATCTTGACCAATGCACTTCCTAGAGCGACCTACGAAAACTTAAGATTCAAGTTGGACATGATTGACATCAATGAACCAACTTGAGGGGGAGTGTTGGTTACGATTCTGTCCATTAAGGGACAATTGTACAACTTTCATTAGTTGTACAATAAGAATATTCTCTTACCATTTAATAGCCTCATAATTTATCTCTTTTATTTAAATAATGGAGTTAACTAGGATTTAATTAGCTTTTTGTTTTACTTGTAGTTCTTAGGCTATTTATACCATATTGTATTATGTACAAAATCAATAAGAAATACAATATATTCACATATACAACGAGTCACATGTTAAACACATGGTTACAATCTAGTTGAATTATTGATAAAAAGAAATAAAAACTCTAATACAAAAATAAGAACGAGTGTGAGATAGATTAGAACATGACTAACAAATTTAAAACAACAGAGATGAAAAAGCGCAATTTTTAAACACGTGATTAAAAAGTTTATATATATATATATATACATTTCTTTAACAACAGTCTTAAACCATCAAACTCAATCAGAAGATTTAAAAAAAAAAGATGAAAAAAATG
>JBBPBT010001178.1:1082682-1132995 GCA_037974875.1 Cicer bijugum | reverse complement strand
GTTAAATCAAAATCTTAATACACAAAAAAACATGCAAAAAAAAAAAAATCAAAGTCTAGAAAAATTAGAAGTAGAAACAATAGCTAAATCAAAATCCTAATCATGATAAAAAAAGATCCTAATACAAAAATAAGTACGAGGGTAAGATTGATTAGAACAAGAATAATAGATTTAAAATAACAGACGAAAAAACGCATTTTTCAAACAATAGATTGAAAATTTTAAAATGAGAAATTAGAGAGTTGAGAAATAAAGGATAATAAGTGATAACTAACTGGAGTAGAAAGAAGGGACATTGGCCGCTGTTGAGACTTGACATAATTATGGTTCATTGTTATGACTTCTGAGTGTAGAGTACTTTGTGTGTAACTAATCTCCTTTTTGCTAAATGTAGCTAGTGCTTCTATTTTTCTAAATGCATGCTTCTATTTATTTGTAGTGTTTCAGTTTTTCTAATGTATGTGTAATTTTCTTTCTTATACATCCCTTTCAATTTATTTGAATTCTTTATTTATAACTTTTAATGTGTGTTAATTTTCTTTCTTATACATACTTTTAAATTTCTAAATGTATTATATGTATGCTTAAGTTTTTTTATGCATGTTTCTCCAATATATGCTTTTGTTTATTATATGCTTTTTCTTTTTCTTAATGGTTATTTTTTTTCTCAATATTACTCTACTATTGTTTAATGAGTACAGTGTGCTAGTTTCACACTAGACACTGTATTATAGGTATGTTTAATGGGTTGAATAAGTTTAGTGTGTGTGAAACACACTAGACTATTGAATTATAGTCACTTACATAAGAATTCAACTCCATTAAAGGTTAAATTAAAGTCCCTTGAATATTTATAATTCTCCTTAAATGTTCAATTATAGCCACTTATATAATAGAGTAATACAACTTGAACGTTAAATTGCATCCACTAAAAGTTTTAATACATCCCCTTAAAATTTTATTACAACCCTTTAAAAGTCAATAAACTTAAAATGAATAATTCAATGTAGTTGATATTTTTTTATTTAGGCTCCTTCATTATTTTAGTAATAAACCAACCTAGTCAAAATTTACCAACTCTAAATATCAACACTAACGAAGTTGATGCATCAGCAACACTTGAAGTTATTGGACCTGAATTGGCTAACAATCAAGCTTAAAAGAAGAGAAGAGCTAATTCAAGTGGTCCTAGTCGGTTAGCTAACTGTTGGGAACACTTTAACAAAATTTCTTCTAGTGAAATTGAGGTACAATCTATCGTGTGTAAATACTGCCACAAAATATACTTGTGTGACTCTTGAACTCACGCAACCTTGAACCTCAACTACCACTTTACCAAATATTCCAAAAAAAACCTATTGTTGTATCTGATGACCCATCCAAACTATTCTTACGTTTCCTTGTGTAGAAGGATCTGATTTGATTTAAACAAGTAGTAAATTTAGCCTTCAAGTTTGTCGTAGAGCATTGTCTATTTTTGTGATTTTGGATTAACAACCATTAAAGTCTATGGAAGGTGAACGATTTAAATATATGTTGAGAACAATGCAACCAGAATTTACAGTACCATATAGGCAAACTATAGCTAGGGATAGTTTTTAGTTGTTTTTGGAGGAAAAAGTAAGGTTGAAAGATTTTTTTAAGTCTATTGCAATAGGACAACACTTACAACAGATTGTTGGACTTCAATCAAAAACCTTAACTACTTGACCCTTACGACACACTTTGTTGATAATGATTAGAATTATCAAAAAAAGATAGTTAGTTTTGCAGAAATCCAAAATCATAAGGGTGACACAATAGGTAAGAAGATTTAAGAGGTTTTAAAGGATATGGGATTCATATTGTGTCAAGTATAATTGTTGATAATGCATCATCCAATGATGTAGCTGTTGCTTTTTTGAAAGAAAAAAAAGATAAATAATATGGATGGTTTGATTAGTGATGGGGAACACTTCCAGATGAGGTGTGCTACTCATATACAGAATTTAGTTGTAGCTGATGGCTTGAAAGGAAATTTTTAGGCAAATTCTAGCATTAGAAATGTTATTAAATTTGTAAAATTTTCACCTCATAGGACTGTCAAGTTTAAGGAATGTGTTCAATTAACTGAAATATCTTGTAAAAAAATTCTATCTCTTGATGTTTCAACTCGTTAACTCAACCTACTTGATGCTTGAGGATGCAAATAAGTTTCAAGAAGCTTTTGGGAAGCTTGAAGTTGAGGAGTCAAGTTATAAGGATTTCTTTGGAGAAGCTGGTCCCCACACGAGTTCTAATTGGGATACAACTAGGGCATTTACAACTTTCTTGAAGTTATTTTATGAGGCAATTAGTGTTTTCCTCCTCACAACATGATAGTATACATGCCCCTTTTCACCAATTGTATGCAATCTAATGTGACCTGCAAAATGCCTCTTTGAATTTAAACATCATTTTTGCAAGTGTGGTTGGAGATATGTTAGCAAAGTATGATAAGTATTGGGGTAGTATTACAAATATTAATAAGCTGCTATATTTTGGGGTAATTTTCGATCCACAATATAAGTTGAAATATGTTGAGCGATGCTTTCAATATATGTATGCAACTAAATTAGAGATGACTACTGCATTGATCACATTAATTGAATAAGACTTAACTAAAAGGTACAATTAGTTTAAAAAAGTCAATGACAAACAAAAATTTCACCACAAGCAACTCCCATGGTTGTTGACAATGCTTCCCATGATGAAACCTTTATCGTTATTGCCCATAATGCGCATATGGCCAAACCACAAGCTTTTGAAGACCATTTGAAAGAGAA
This sequence comes from Cicer bijugum, assembly GCA_037974875.1. NCBI lineage: Eukaryota > Viridiplantae > Streptophyta > Magnoliopsida > Fabales > Fabaceae > Cicer > Cicer bijugum. Next base: position 1,130,191 of record JBBPBT010001178.1, on the reverse strand, counting down.
AAACTCCATTGACCAACAAAATGAGTTTGAGGGATATTATTCTAGTAAGTGTGCGAAGATGAGTGAAAAGTTTGATATTCTTGTTTGATGGAAACATAATACAACTCAGTACCCAATCTTATCTCTTATAGCTAAATATATTTTGGCGACACTAGTGTCTATAGTTTCTTTTGAAAGCCATTTCAGCACTGGTGGGAGAATCATTGAGACCTTTAGAAGCTCTCTAAAGTCAGAAATGGTTGAAGCATTAATCTGCACTCAGAATTGGTTAAAACTTTCACTCACTTATTTCAAAGACTTAAATCTTAGTGAAGATGTTGATCTTTTTCAGAAGAAATCATTAAAGGTAAAATTATTTATGTATCTTTTAATAGTTTGAACTTCCTTATATATTTATATGTTCATAATATAGTCTAATGTTTATTGTTTATTATTTCACAGTTTCAAGGAATGTTAGTAGGAAATGCAACTATTGGTTGAATAAAATTATTGTATGTTATTTTTCTTTTTATGTTACTAATTTGAAATAATTTTGTCAATCTTGTCTTAATACTAACTAATTGTGCCAAAAAATTCCATATACGTACTTTTTTTGAATTTTTTGAAGTCACACAAACTTAATTCAAATAATGACTTGGCTCTATGACAATATCAACACAAGTTTTTTTGGGTATGGTATAAACTTTTGTTATGTTTGGTGAGTTATTATTGTTATATCTTATTATTGTTTTATCTGCTCGTTTGACTTTATCAATTAGGTCAGATTAGTATAATTTTCTATGGACCAAAACTACATGTAACCAAAATTGATAAATGCCAACAGTTGTTTGTAACCAAAATTATTAGTAACCACAACTACAATTGTTACTCTGTTAGTAATTGAAACTATCTTGTAAACTACATGTTTTTGATGAAGACAAAGATCATCAATTATGGTTAATGCAACAAGATCAAAAAGAAGATCAAATATCTTCATTAATAAGCTTCAAATCCATACATTAGATGATAAAATGTAAAGGTATATGATACAAACCGATATTTCAATTACATGAGAACAAGTCATAATTACATATGCATTTAACATATTTTCAAAAGTCAAAACAATATTAACAAAGTCTTAAAAATCATATTTTTGAGAAAATACATAAGTGTATTCGAATACATCATCTTGTATTCGAATACAATGCAAGTCAGAAGCAAAAATCTCAAAGTTGTATTCGACTACGACAATGTGTAGTCGAATACACTTCCAAGTCAGTGGCAAATCTTCACTAATCTGTATTCGACTACACCAATGTGTATTCGAATACAAGATGTAAAATTTGAATATTTTTGAACGTTACAAAGAGGAGTATTCAAATACACATATCCTGTATTCGAATACAATTGGAAACAATACAATTTTTCAGATCTGGAATGGCTCTAAAACATTGTATTTCTTCATCAAACCTCTTGGATCAATGGCCACGAATTTGAAGGGATGTTTATGGAGTATAAATACCCCATAACTTCAGATCAAAAATGATACAATCCTTGAATCAATACCTTGAACAACTTTGAACAAAATTCTGATTTTTTACAAAGTACTTGCATTTCATTTTCATATCATTCAGAAAGGTTCTCAAGTACTTGAATTGTTATTGGATTGTTTATCAATATACCTCTCCTTATTCTTATTCAAATCTTATTGTATCACTTGTAAAGGAAAGTAGTACTTTCTTAAAAGTAGCTTAATCTAAGATAGTGGTGTGCTATCCTAGAAGTGTTGTTAGAAGTTTGTAGCAAGAATCCCAGGGTGGGAGTTGTACATTTTCTGACAATTAGTGGATCAATCTCTTGTGGTGTGCAAGAGGACTGGACGTACCCTTGGTTATAAGGGGAACCAGGATAAATCTTAAGTGTTCATTTATTTACTGCACTTTATTATTAGGAGACACTTTATTAAACTCAGAAAATTCACTACCATATCACTAAAAACAAGAAAATTTAGTAACACCTAATTAAACCCCCCCTCTTAGGCGTACTTCTATTTCTTACATATCTGTTATAGATATTTGTTAGCATATATTAACAATTATGTTATAAGTAAGAATACAAGTGTAATTTATTATTCGTATATAATTACCCTTCTATATCCCATCAACTAGTGCAAGATATTCCAAGATTGATTTTACTACAAGTCATAGAAGAACAAACTTTTTTTTATTATATGTATGTTACCTTTTATCTTAAGTCAATTGTGATTTATTAAAATTTTATTTTTAATAAAATTAAAGTACTGAGCATGAATATTGGTTCTCTAGGTTGTTGAAATTCTTGTAGATTATTTGGTGTTAAATCTTTATTTAACATTAGCTAAGTTTGTAGCATCAATTTATATTATTTTGAACAACATATATGGGTATGTGAACTTGATTTCTGAGTTTGGCGATGGAAACAAATTGAAAACATATATTATTATTTGTATTGTCATAGAGTCAATTGAAATTATCAATATTTTTAAAGAAACATGTATTAATTTTAGATTTTATCTATAATTTGAATTTGGGAGTGTATATTAATATTAGAGATTACCTATAACTTAAATTTGGTTGAGTTGTTGTTGAAAAACTAAGTTACTATGCCGATTTCTTTGCGGTAGTATCGATATGTAGGCTAATTGATTGAGTAACCTGTATTGCAACAATAGACAATGCATTATTACACTTATTATAAAACTTAATAATTTAATTTTTCATTAATGATAAGAAGTAAGCATTAAATTATTATCCATAGAAATAACTTTTTTCTTCAAAGCATTATCCTTAAATTCCCTTGCAAAATTTTGTAAAATATGTCAGACGCAGAACACATGCTTTGATGGATGATCTTACCACCCATTATTTGGATTATTATAAGCACTCTTGATAGATTCGTGTCTATTTGAAACCAAACAAATGTTGGCTTGTGGATTGACGTATTTTCTCAAGTTTCTCAAAAAGAAACTCCAACCCTCTTTTGTCTCACCTTCTACAAGAGCATAAGCAATTGGAATTACATTGTCATTCCCATCCTGTACAACTGCTACCAAATAAAGTTCCCTTATACTTGTCGTACAACCAAATCCCATCAACTTGTACAATTGGTTTGTATGATTTAAATGCATATATGCACAAAATGTAAGCCCAAAATAGTCTACGAAAGATTCTCACCCCATTTATCAAACCATTCTCATGATAAGTTGGGATCGTTTCCATTTTAATTTTGGTTCCTAGAGCCAACTTTTGCATAATTAATAACCATTGTGGAAGTTGATTGTAAGACTCTTCCCAATTACCATAAATTTGTTTGATCGCTTTATTTTTTCCCAATCAAGCCTTTCTCTAACTAACTATGTAGTTGTGCAAAGTCTGAATCTGAGCAATAATGACCTTCACTTTGATTGAAGAGTCCACTCTTATAATAATTTGCATTATGCTTGCACATATCATGTTAGAATCGAGCTTCGTATGATCTTGTGATAGTGCATAATTTGTGCATGTATGAGGCGCATTCAATTTACCAATCACCCACAATTCACTCTTTTTGCGTTTTGAAATTCTGAATCTAAACAAACAATTTGGATTTGAACAATTAATAACGTACATTTCTAACACGAGATACCCGAACAAGAGATCAACACTTGGACTGCATGTACCTATCTGCACTGTTATCATATCATCGAAAAACATCATGTAGATGGAGTCACACTTCAGTTCGGCTTCCATAAACAAATTCCGCAACCTCCATATCTCAAGTATCCTCACTTTTCTATCTCAAAGGCCTCAAGGTTCACTACCAACTGCGACTGAACCTAACCCAAAAGAAATAAATGAGCACTGCAAAGTAGTCACCCTTAGGAGTGGTAGGGAGCTAAATCAAGAAAGAAAACATGATGAGTAGGGTCTTAAGAAAGAATAAGAAGAAGCTCCAATTGAAGGGAGCATTACCAAAGGTCACAACAAAAGAAAGAAGATAAATGAGCAATTAAAGTTAAGTGTTCCCTTTCCTCAAAGACTAAAAAACGAGCAACATGATAAGAAATTTACTAGATTTCTTGAAATATTTAGGAAACTATATATCAACATTTCTTTTGCTGAAGCTATTGCTTAAATGCCTAAATATGTTATGTTTTAAAGAAAGTTATTTCCAACAAAAAGAAATTAGAAGAGATTAGATCATGCTGCAAATGATGTGAGGATCTAATCTAGTTAGCAAGCAATGGATCATATCATGTTGCAAATGATGTGAGGATCTCATCCCAAGTTGGGTTGACTCTTATTTATAATATAACACCTAATGTGGCAGGTAGTACTCCAAGTTTTGATTCTTGCATTAATTTAAGAAAAACATCATGGACTCTAGAGTATGGTTTGATCATATTTGTTTTGATATCAATAATTTTTAAAAATCTATTAAAATAAAACCTATAAGGAATAGACTTCCTAATGGCAATGTTGCCATTGGTAGTCATGCATGTACATTTGTCTTGATAGATAAGATCAGGTTGCATAATTTCTTGTATTTACCTCAATTTTCTTTTAACCTTATTTATTTATCTAAATTATGTAATAACACATAGTCAATTAAATGATGATGATTGTAAAGATACTTTTTATATGAATAATATTTCGTTTAGAACTATTCCTAAGTCTTGTCTTTGGCATTTTCGTTTACGACATACTCCCAATCAATGTATCAAGATTCTTAGTAATATTTTTCGTGATATTACTTGTAATGGACATTTGATACATGCTGAAATATAAGGTCGTTTTGCTATTCAGTCTAGGCTAAATTTCAAATATTTTCTTACTATTCTTGATGAAAGCACTACCTACTTTTGGGTGGTTTTTATGAAGCACAAGTCTGAAACCTGGATTCATATTGATAGATCCATTATGATGATTAAAACTTAATGTAATTCAGATTTGAAAGTAAAGGGACAGTGCATCAAACTTCTTGTGTTGAGAATCCACAACAAAATGGCAGGGTGCTCTTCTCTTTCAATTTAACCTTCCAAAGCATTTTATTGGACATGCAGTACATTCAATAAACAAAATGCCTACCCATTTATTAAGTAATAAGTCACCATATGAGTGCCTTCATAAATGTTAGCCTGTTTTGAATGAATTACGAGTTAATGTTATGCTTCTAATCTAACCTCTCATTGTTTCTAGTTTGACCCAAGGGCCAGGAAATCTATATTTCTTGGCTTGGCTACAAAGCAGGAACAAATGGCTATGTTCTTTGTATATGAACACCAAATGAGTGTTTGTTTCTAGAGATGTTCAATTTGAAGAACTTATTCTTCCTTATAAAGGTGAATGTGATACTACTCCAACTATTAATCGGGAGTATATTGAAGCAATCAAATTTGATGATTGTAAAGTTGAATAAAACAAGGTTACAATCAAAGAAACACGTTTCACGGTCAGCAGCATCTGATGGTGTTGACAGTTTGTAATCTGATTTTAGAAGAAGTTCAGTCAATCAAGAACATTATCCAATTTATTGTCATGACACTGGTACACCACATAACTTTCTACTAAAATCCAATCATGTCACCAGTAGACTAGGATATCTAAAAGATTATGTTTGCAAAACCAATATCAATAACAAACACAGGCTAAGTACACCTTATCCTATTTCAAAGTTTGTTTCACATAACAATTTTTCTCTCTTGTAGCATAGTTTCAACTTATCTGTGTTAGGAGAAACTAAACCTACAAGTTATAAAGCACCTAGCAAGTGTGATTATTGGATAAGGAAATATTTGAAGAATTGAAAGCTCTACAAACTAACAATGCATGAAAACTTGTGGATTTACCACCAAGTGTTATTCCCATAGGGAGCAGATGGGTGTACAAAATCAAAAGGAAACCAGATGGTAGCATAGATAAATAGAAGGCTAGGTTGGTTCCTAAGGGATACAACTAGAGAGAAGGATTGGACTATTTTGACACTTTCAGTCCAGTCATAAAGATTACCACAGTCCGGACTTGGTTAGACTTGGCATCCAACAATAATTGGTACTTGCACCAACTAGACATAGATAATGCCTTTTTATACAGTGACCTCAATGAGGATGTGTGTATTTGCCTTCCTCTAGGTATGACCTCTAGCTTTCCAAACCAAGTATGTAAATTACAAAGTATTTGTATGGTTTGAAATAGGAAAATAGACAGTGGCATGAGAAGTTGTTGGGAACATTACTCAAAGTAGTATTCAACCAGGCTCATTTAGACCATTCACTTTTTGTCAAGCAAAGGAAAGAATCCTTCACAGCCATGCCCAACTATGTTGATTATGTAATCTTGACAGAAAATGATTTGTCAAACAATTTTGGGATTAAAGACATTGGAAAGCTCCAGTACTTTCTAAGAATTGAAGTAGCACAGTCTCAGATGGGGATTTGCATATTTAAAAGGAAATATTGTTTAGATTTGCTCACATAAACACGAATGTTGGGATGCAGGCCAACCAACAGTCCAATTGATTATAATCTTAGGCTATAGCAAGAGGATGCCACACCATTGACTAATGCATCTGAGTATAGAGGACTTATTGGGAGTCTGCTCTACTTAACAACAATAAGGCTAGACATTACCTATTATATCCAACAACTAAGCCAATTCATGTCAAAACCAACACAAACACATCATCAAGCATCCATAATAATCCTAAGGTATTTGAAGAAGGCACCAGGACAAAGACTTATTTTTCCAAGGGACTCAGAACTATAACTTAGTGGTTTTAGCGATGCTGGCTGGGGAACATGCTAGAACACTAGAAGATCATATTTTGGAAGTAGTATCTTCTTAGGAAACTCATTAATAAGTTGGAAGACTAATAAGCAAACAATAGTATCAAAATCATCATCAGTGGCTGAGTATTGGGCACTTGCAACTGCCACTAGTGAACTTCAATGAATCATATACTTGCTTCTAGACCTGAAGATAAGGCTAAAAAAGACACCAACTTTATGTTGTGACAACCTCAGTGCAATACACATTGTAGCCAATCCAATTTTTCATGAGAGGATTAAACATCTAGACATTGATTGTCATATTGTTAGAGAGAAGACTCAATGGGATTTTAAAACTACTACCAATTAAAGGACACAACCAACTGACTGATTTCTTCACTAAAAGATTGTGGCCAGATATTTTCAAATCATTTATTAGCAAGCTTGGATTGTTCAACATATTCCAATCTCATGTTTTTGGGGAAATATTAGAAGACAAAGGGTGAAGCTTGTTATTCAAGTTTGCAAGCATATCAGCCTTGACATACTGGGAGTTGATGAAGTTGGTTGAAGAGTCACTGGCAAATTGGTTGGGAATTGGCTGAAGGCTTACAGGCACGATGACTAGCAGATTGGCTGAGAGTTGGCTGATAGGCTTATGTGCACGATGACTAGGAGCTGGTTGAAGTCTTATAGGCACAACAACCAGGAGCTAACTCACTAGATCTTGTTCCAATTAGCTTGTTTTCAACTAAGTCTTTGTAGTTGTATATTTCTTTTATAAGTTTGTTACTTCTTGTTAGTTAATTTGTTAGGAAGTTGAGCTAGTCTTTTGCTTGTTAGTCTAGCTAACAACCTTGTATAATAAGAGGGTGTTAGTTCCCTTTCTCAATTAATTGACACATTTTTTTTCAATAAGTTCATATGCTCTAAAGATTAAAAACAACATCTTCAACATATTCCATCCATAAGTAATCTGAACATGTTAATTAGTAAAAACAAAATCCCGTGAAAGAATAGAGAAATAAATGTACATGAAAGCATGATAATATCATATATTAAAAAAAGAAATCAATAGATCAAAAGTAAGAAAAAAAAATGCTTGTAAACCCAAGAATTAAACATAATAATTAAAAGAGAATATTTCTATAGGTAGTAGAAATCACTCTAGTACTTGATTATTATTTTCAAAAGGGAATACTTTTTGATTTAATGCTCAATACAATTTTTGTAATAAAAAAAAGTTCAAACTTACGAGTTTTGTATCACAATATCCCCTTTTTTAAAAAAAATTTCTCAAAATGCCACTGTTTGAAAAAAATTTCCCAAAATGCTACACTTTTTAAACTCATCAGGAAGTCTCTCCCTGGGGAAGCGACCTCCTGAAGAGGAAGTCTCTCCCTGGGGAAGCGACCTCCTACACGCATGACACCTTTTATATATATATTTTTTTTGAAATATTGTTTATTATTATTAATTTTATTATTTAAAAAATAAAATATATTAATAAATTTGTAAATGAAGTTTATAATTTAATTATTATTATAATAAATTATTATTATACATATAATTAAAAATTATTATAATTAAATTATTAATTTAATGATTTAAAAAATAAAAATAGTAATAATAAATTAAAAAAATACATTAATAAATTATAAATAAATATTATATTTTTATTATTGTTATTATGATAATAAATAATTATTATACTTATAATTAAAAATTATTATATTTAAAATTATATTATAAATTACATATATTATATTATAAATTTCAAAATAAATAAATAAAATAAAAATTGAATAATAATAACAATTAAATGAAAAGAAATTTATATTGCTAACATGAAAATTAAAATACATGAAATTTGGAAAAATAAAATATTTCAAATTTATATCAATGATGTCCACCTAAATGACCCCCAGTCCCACATGTAGGGTGTCTTCGAACTCGTCTAGCTCTCTGAGCAAGTTGTGGTTCTTCCGGTTGATCCTCATTTTGATCATTTTTTTCAATATAAGTTGTAGATGGGTTAAAATCACTGACACCTGCTTCCATTAAATTTTGAGATTGTTGATTATACTATTTTTATTTTTTAAATCATTAAATTTATAATTTAATTTAATTATAATAATTTTTAATTATATGTATAATAATAATTTATTATAATAATAATAATTAAATTATAAACTTTATTTACAAATTTATTAATATATTTTATTTTTTAAATAATAAAATTAATAATAATAAACAATTTTTCAAAAAAAAAAACCTAAAAGGTGCCATGCGTGTAGGAGGTCGCTTCCCCAGGGAGAGGCTTCCTCTTCAGGAGGTCGCTTCCCCAAGGAGAGACTTCCTGTAGAGTTTAAAAAGTGTGGCATTTTAAGAAATTTTTTTCAAACAGTGACATTTTGGAAATATTTTTAAAAAAAGGGGATATTGTGATACAAAACTCTCAACATACTTATTCACTCTACTGCATGGTGCAACAATCGTAGAAGATAATTTCAAATTCAACACTTGTAATGACATTTGACCTAATACATCTTTTATTTCTATATTTATTTCTCTTCTCAATCAAGTATATATCTGTATTTTTTTCATGATTTATTTTTCATTAAAAGATATATTAAAATAGTTAAAATCAAGTATATATATGCACTGTTTCTATCTTGTGTATGTATATTCATTCTTTTGATTAGATTTTTCGTAAAAAAATATCTTCAAATCATTAAAATCATGAATATTATTGTTTTAAAATTAATATTTTTTTTATTATTTTAAATTATTATACTCTTAAAAAAAAGTTTTGTCAAATTAGGAAAAAATTGGTGAATTGATTTCAAAATTTGATAAATTGTTCAGGAGTATTGTCTTTTCTAGAGCTACAACTTCCCATCCAAATGTTGAATGCTTTTAAAATAGGCTTAATTGCAGTTTTGGTCCCCCTATTTTAGCTAAATCACGAAATTAGTTCCCCTATTTCATTTCTCTTCAGTTTTGATCCCCAAACATAATTTTGGTCCAAAACATGATGAATGCGTGTACAATTTTTGAAGTCGTACTACACTATTTATGATCACAGAATGCGGGTACAATTGTTGCAAATGAGATCTTGTGGCTTGATGTGACTTAAATAAATACAAAAAAATAAATGAAATTTTATCAAAGTTTTGGATCAAAATTTTGTTTGAGGACCAAAACTGGGGAGAAACAAAATGAGGGGACTATTTTCGCGATTTAGTTAAAATAAGGAGGACCAAAACTACAATTAAGCCTTTAAAATATTCTCCAACGTTAATAAGACGCTTCTGGTCAATTCATCAATATTGACAAATGAAATATCTCCTTTAGTCAAAATGTTTTTTTTAGACAAGCAAATTGATTTTCAGTTATATGTATGTAAGGTAGTAGAGAAGTCTCTCCTTTGTTGGATGATCGAAGCATTAATTGTTAGTGCAAAAGTAGTTATAGTAACAATTCTCTAATTGATCTTTTGATGATAATAAAAACAAACAATAAAGAATACTCAGAGTAATTGTTTGTCCTTACATGGATCAACTCTATTTAGAAGATATTGAAAAATTTATTATATTATTATATCTATTGACATTCGATGAATTAGTTAAAAAGAAAATATGACTACAATAAATATAAGAATATAAACTTACAAAAATATCATAATTACCCTTATTCCAAAATTTTGATAGATGGAAGGGCAAATTTTTTATAATTTACTTTGATATTAAATAGTTGTTAAATCACATAATCAAAATTAAAATTAACCATTATTAGCATTTATTAATACCACAAAATACTAATTTATTATTTCAATAACTACTAAAATTAACATTTATTATATTCAATTTAAATAAAACAAAGAAGTAAAAGAAATTATTGCATTATTTTCCCCTTTTCGTTTCTATACATATTATTACTGAATGTTGGAGTATGTTGCACACTTTTCTATTAATTGCATGGTACTTGATAGTGAAGATGGGATGGCAAGAACACTTGTATGTACTCCCATGTGTTTGTCCGATTTAGAAGATATTGAAAAATACAATAATAATAATAATAATAATAATAATAATAATAATAATAATAATAATTATTATTATTATTATTAAATACATATTTATCTTTTTGCTAATTAACTATTGAAAGTCTATATTTTTTGAACATGTTGTATATTTTTCTTATATATTTCATTACACTTGATAGTGAAAAGGTAAGGGCCAGAGCACTTGCTTGCCCTCCCATGGGTCTTCCTCATTTAAAAGATATTGAAAAAGTAAAATAATAATAATAATTAAATATATATTTATCTTTTAACTGATTAATTACCGAAAGTCAATATTTTAACTAAGTAACACGTAAAAATACGTGTAACATGTATATGGTTTATAGAGTTGTATTATAATTGCTACTCACATTTTATAAGGTCTCAATATTTATACATTTTAAATTAATATTTAGTCTGGATAGTAATACATGCCTATCTTGTAGATATAGATCAAGGCATTCACAAAAATAAAAATACTAAAAATGACTGAGACACCAATCCCATTTATCTTCCTTCAAACAACTAAAATCTAACTATTATTTTTATTAAACATAGGATGAGAATTAAAAGGTAGTCAAACAATACAAAATCAATGATATCAATTTGATACGCCTAAAGATCTTAAAAATTCATATTCTTCAATCCATTCCATAAGATGCAACGGAAAAGTGTTTTTCAACAACTACCAAGATAATTAAATATCCCATACTTGCCAAAGTTCTCACAATGAAACATGGGGAGATCTAAAAGTAGATCATTTGACTCTTCACTTATATGAGAACGTCTAATATCACTAACATCAAAAATAGACTGAATTAGATTTAAGCAATTTAAAATAGTATACCAAAAAAACATCATAAAACCAAAAAAGGTGTAAGGTATACTATATGCTAAAACATCTTTCTTCCAACAAAAACTATTGAAGAGAGAATGTGCAAGGATATAAATTAGTTGTTTCGAATAAACTAAAAAGGGGAAGCGTAAAAGTGATACTAAAACAAATAAATTTCATTAGTATTTTGCAGAAAATATATGATATGGATTATTACCATATTAGTATGGTCGTACATTAAGAACACTTAAATATTAACATTGTTAGTATTGTCTTATCTTATTTTTTGTCCATTAATACAATTGAATCATCAACATTATCTATGTCATAACAAAGAGTACACCGAATGATTACAACCATGTAATTGCATAAAAACCGAAAAAAAAAAGATAAAAATGCAACAATCAACCTTTTTTGGCCTTGAAAGATTGTTTCATCTCATAGCCTCTTAGTTTTTCTTCAAATATATAATCCCTGTAAAGGGTTTTTAAAGTTAGAATATATTAAAAATTAAAATGTTAATCTTTCTCTTACTAAATAATCTTATTAAAAAATAAAATGATTTAAGGAACAATGAATGATGTGTATAAATAGTAAATCTCTATAAATTTTGTAACAATAAAAGCTATCATCTTAATCAATTAATATACCAATATCCTTTATAGTTAACATATTGAAGTAACATATAATTTAATATGGATGGGAGTTGAATGCCAACAAAGGGATTATTGAATGGAAGTATATTTTAAATAGGTTTGAATCCTTAGTTGACAAATATAGTATACAATTTTAGTGTAATAAAAAATTTTCACCTTTACACAAATGGAAGTTGAAATAACGTTGAATAAAATATATAGTTATAGTCTTTGTTATTGAACTCCCGACTCCAATTATCTACATAACAAAAAAAGTTATTGAATTTTCTACTTCGCTAACTTCTTTTTTGATAATAGTGAGAGAATCAAAAGTTAATTTAAAATTTCATTAAAAAAATTTGATACCAAGTTTATGAACCATAAAAATTTCATACAACTTAAAACTTATTTGATAGTAGTTTTGAGTGCAATGAAAGAAGGTACGTTCCATTCCAAGTCAAATGAAGGGGTCCCACAAGAGAATAATTCTGTTAGCATGGATCTGAGAATTTCGGTGCCAAGGAGGGGAATGAGAAATCGCATGAGTAGCTCAAGGCTACAGGACTACGTACACCCATGATCTAGTACTTAAGGAATGATGACAATAACTATTGGGGGATATTATTGGTTAGGACTATCAATTCTACCTTCCTCCTCTTACTATCTTTTCTAGTAGTGCATTATTATACGTTTTTCTTCCTCCTAGAATCATATTTTGAGAAGTGATTTAATAAACTCAATTCGAGTATTCTTTCTTTAAAATTTAGCACATTACATTTGGTGGTTTCATTTCACCATGGCAGAAAACACAAGGTTGAAAGAGCTCAGTTCCGACGTCAAGCGCAATACTGAAGTGATCGAAAAACTATCCAACGATATCCACGAGCAAATGGCCCGATTGGGAATCGCAATCGCTCTCGCTTTGAACAACTGGAGGCGATGCAAATGAACACATAAATCAAGTTTTTGCAGATCACATCCGCGCTTGATATGTTACTGAACTAGTGCCCACAACGAAAACCCCATGGTTCTGGTAACTTAAACCAACAATCATTTCAGGTGAGAAACATTAAACTCGAATTTCGCATTTTGATGGCAACAATGTGCTGGAATGCATATTTCGTGTAGAGTAGTTTTTTGATTATTAAGATACACCGAATCCAGACCAGTTAACTATTGCTTTTGTGCACTTGGACAAGGACGTAGTCCCTTGGTTCCAGATGATGCAACGTTCTCACCCTTTTCATTCTTGGGTTGAGTTCACTCGTGCCCTAGAACTGGATTTTGGACCGTTGATATATGAGTGTCCAAGAGCAACGTTATTCAAGTTGCAACAGACTGGTACGGTCGCTGATTATTATTTACATTTTACTTCATTTGCAAATCAGGTTTATGGCTTGAGTAATGATGCTTTGGTAGACTGTTTCATTAGTGGTTTAAATGCTGAAATCAAAAGAGATGTGATGATCCACACACCTATCTCGATCTGAAAGCTGTGTCCCTTGCTAAGGTCTATGAAGATAAGTATTCATCCTCCCACAAGCCACAAAAAACCACACCTCCAATCTCCTACACCCATAGAGCAACCTTCAATTCAAATAAACCAGACCAATATCAAAAACCACCACACACCCCTCTCATTCCCACCCCACCAACACCACCCATGAACCCAAACATTTTAATGTCATTCTTTTATAAACATAATATTTAGATGTTCCTTTATAAATTAAATTTGTCATTAGCAAAGGGTTTTTTTTTGAAAATTTCAGCCCATTGATGATTAATATCGACAAATTTAATGTATAAAATACTCTTCTAGATATAATTCCTTATGAAATGATGTTTAATCTTTATATGTTTAGCTCTTGAATGTAAAATAAGATTTTTGGTTGAACATATTGCTGAAGTATAATCACAAAAGATAGGAATGTTATTCACATTAATGTTGAAATTTGCTAATTAATGCTTCATCCACAACACCAGAGTGCTGCAACTAGTTGTTGAGATATACTTTGTTTCTGTTGTAGACAGAGCAATGGTTCATTGCGTTATGCTTGACTAGGAGATCAAACTCTCACTAAGGAATGTATAATTTCCATTAGCACTCTTCCTTTTTAGCTTATCTCCAACGTAATCAACATCATAGAAACCAAATGACCTGTACTTAAAGGATGGCTTATAACACATACCAAGGTTAATAGTGCCTTTAAGATATATAAAGATCTTCTTAAAAGTTGTTAAGTGGGACTTTTTAGGGTCAGACTGAAATCTGGAACACACACACTCTAACCATAATATCATATCTAGAGGCAATTAAGTAAATAATGGAAAAATAAAACATAGACATCAATTTGGTTATGAAAACCCAATTGATTCCAATTAACTTCTTTTTCACGAATATGGTTTTCAGATGATCATTTGCATTTCCTATGATCAAATATTCTATATGAGAGGATTTGTATTTCTATCCAAGCTTGGAGTCCCAATGAACTTGATTTGAGTGCATATGGATATCTTCTATTTTTTATGTTTCTGCTGAAATTTTCTAATTCCTTTGATATATATGGTTTCTCTTATATATCTAGTTCCTATGATAACTATTTTGCCAAACAATCATATGTTCTTGAGGGTTAGGTCTTGGAACATAGACTTTTCTCCATCGTGTGTCTTGAGTATCCATTAACACTATGTAGGTACCATGACTTTTGTTTTAACTTTGTTTCTGAGGATATCTGCAAGATAAATTATTATACCCTTTGGTACCCAAATTTTGTTGTGCTAGTTTGTTAGTTCTGAAAGGTTTTTTGTCTTTCCATGTTTTTTGCATAGGACAAGTTATTCTATTATGACATTTCTTATGGTAGTAAGCAAAAACAATATTAGACATGTGAAATCTAGTATTTTCTTTTGGTTCTTCAAAACCTATGTCATGTTTATTGTTTTTGCTAACATCATAGATCATATAAGCTTGTTTACTTTTGTCTATGCTGTTTGCAAGAAGTTCTTAAAAAACTATTTCATACTTAATAGAATTGCATATTTTATCCTTTGAAGTTTTTGAAACATTTTCTTTCGGAGTTAAATTCTCCCTTATTAAATTTTCAAACTTATTTTCAAAGGAGTTGCATTTATTCGTTAAGATGCCATGAGCTTTTTTCAGAGACTTGAGTATCGAAGAAACCTTATAATTTTTGTTGAAAAAATATTCGACATATATATAAGTTCATTACAAGATAAGTCATCAATTGATTCATCGACAAAGTTAGAGTTAGGGTCAGAGTGAGTGTTAGCCATTAGAGCTATGTTCGCATGCTCTTCATCAGAGTCCTCCAAAGTAGCCATAAGACCTTTCTGTTGAGACAAAATCTCAATTTAATGTTTTGATGAAAACAAACAAAAAGTTAATTATGATCCTAAGTGTTTTGGTATTTAACATGTGTATTTGAGTGTGTCAAAACAAGTTAGGTACCATGTATTTCAAAGAAGATCTCATTAAAATCATGAAAGCAAAACACAATTAAACGAGGATCGATCTTGAAATGATCTAGGAAAACAAAGATCGATCTTGACATAATTCTGGAAAACGAAGATCAATCTTGGCATGAGCCTGGAAAACGAAGAACGTTCTTCACATATGTCTTGAACAAGAATGATTAGTTTTACAAGTACAAGTGAG
Organism: Cicer bijugum; assembly: GCA_037974875.1. Taxonomy (NCBI): domain Eukaryota; kingdom Viridiplantae; phylum Streptophyta; class Magnoliopsida; order Fabales; family Fabaceae; genus Cicer; species Cicer bijugum. Next base: position 1,114,216 of record JBBPBT010001178.1, on the reverse strand, counting down.
GCATGCCAAGGATCAAAGACATGCTTCATGAGAAATATAAAGCAAGATCATTCTTCAAGTGAGGCATTTACAAGTACAAGTTTACAGGCTGTAAAGTACACCTAAGTCGTACTTCAATCCTGACCTGCACGCAAGAAGTCATCTCAGTCATCTGACAAGAATCACAAGTACAAGTCAGCTCATTTTCAACTAAATTCGAAGAATGATCTTGGATCTCAAGAACATTCCTGGATTTTGTTTTCATCACTCTTGCTTTTTGGCAGATCTTATCCATTTACTTCCACATGACAACTAGCTTTATTTCAACGAATATATGAGTTGTCCTAAGCTCTCTTGAAGGCTATAAATGCAGCTTCAAGATGAAGAACAAAACACAACTCAAAGTGCAAATAAAAGCATCAATCATTTCAATCATACTCAAGCATCTCAATATCGTTCTTTAAGCTTGTTATTTTCAATCTTTGTGTTGTGTTAGAATCAGTAACAACTGAGTTCTCTTTACATAATATATTGCTCAAACAAGAGTTGAGTAAATACCCAAATTCTAAATATTCTCAAATCCACCACTTTGTAACTCAAGGTTATTTTGTTAACATAATCTTGAGTGATTTGTAAAAATCCCTTTCATGTTTTGAAAGCTAACTTGCTAAATCCTTTCTAAAATAGTAAGGTAGAACTAAGGAAATCCTTTCTAGGTAGAAAGTTAGCAACTGTGTAAAGATCAAGATTGATTCGTGAAAACCAAGAACGACCTTGGCTTGAACACTTAGTGGAAAATCTCACATTTGTGAGGACTGGACGTGACCCGTGTTTGGGTGAACTAGGATATATGCTTGTGTGATATCTCTATCTCTATCTATATTTATTTTATGCTTCACAATCAATTTTTATATTGATAAAATTGATATTGCTATTTTTAACAAACCATGATCGATCTTCGTTATCACCAAGATCAATCTTTGATTAAATTCTTAGTTTTTAAACAGGAATTTTGAAAAGAGGCAATTATAATTCAAACCCCCCCCCTTCCTTATAATTGACATTGCTACTTCACTTTCTTCTTTGTGTTTAAGTCTTTTCTTTGGGATTTTCCTTTTTCAAGTTTAGGGTATTCTAATTTGATATGACCTGGTTCCTTGCACTCATATCAGATGAGTCTTTTCTTTTTATTGTTCCACATGTATTGGATTTTTCTATAGATAAAGAACAAGTCTTCATCATTTGAGTCTTCACTCTAGCTTTCCAATTCTTTTTCCTCTGAATCTTTAGTTACTTGTATAACTTTAGAATTCATCTTATTTCCTTGGGATTTGAGAGCCAATGACTTTGACTTCTTTTGGAGATCATCTTCAACCAATTCAATACCATAGGATATGAGTGAACTCATCAACTCTTCTAGAGATACTTTGTTCAGATCCTTAGCCTATTGAATAGTTGTTACCATTGGTCTCCACTTGTTGGGAAGACTTCTGAGAACCTTTTTTACATGGTCAGAGGTATTGTAATTCTTTTGAAGAACCTTCAGTCTAGAAACATGAGTCTAGAATCTAGAAAACATTGTCTCTATGTTTTCATCTTCTTCCATCTAGAAGAGTTCATGCTTCCTGATGAGCATATTTTCTTTGGCTTATTGTACCTACTTGTTTCCTTCGTTGTTGAGAACCATAGCGTCAAAGATACCCTTTGTTGCTGCACTATTCAAAATCTTTGGAAGTGATAACTTTCATCGTGAAGGTTTTGGCTTTATGATGCATTTTGTATTGCTTCTTCTGTTCAACATTGAGATCCTTTTTGGATATTTTAACACCATTAGCATCTCTTGGAGCCTTATAGACATCTTTGACTATTTCCCATAGTTTAGGATAATGAGAGATGTAGAAGCTTTTGAGTTTGTTTTTCTAGTACTTGAATCTCTCTCCATCAAGCAGGGGAGGTCTGTTAATATTTCCACCTGTAACTTATGCACCGTACTTAGCCATAAAAACACAGATATTTACTCAAACACGGTTATATGCTCAATTTTGAGACCAAGCTCTAATATCAATTAAACTACAAGAAATACTGGAAAATGAGAGTTTGAATTGTGTTATCTATTTTAAAACCTTTTTGGCGTGGCTAAACAAGAGTAAAGAAACACATAACAAATAAGTAAAAACAAAATAGAAAGACACAACAATTTTTTATGGTTCACCACCTACACAATAGCTACGTTCAATCCCTTTAACTTGAAGGATTTAATCCACTAATTCACCCTTTAGTCAAACTTATACTTGAACACCTACTAATCACACGGATTGTGTTCAATCTTCTCACATCTTGCTAAGTACCATCAAGTTGTTGAGGAAAGGAAGCCACTATCGGGCTAGGTTACAAGTTCAATCAAATTTTCTCAACCTTCTAACTTAGTACCGTCAAGATGATGAGGAAGGAAGCCACTACTAGGCTTGGTCACAAAGGTAAAGGTTTAGGTTTTCTAAAAAAACTCTTTAAAGAGGTTGTCTACAAAGTAATCTCAGAATTTCTTTCTTGCAATTAGATAAAATGAATTATAAAGAGTAGGTTGTATTGCTTGTTGTGTTGTATATTCTTCAACGAGGAGTTCACGTCCTTATATAGAACTTTTTAGGGTTTTTGGCCTTTGTTCTGATTGCATAAATTTAACATATCATGAAATTTTCAAAATGAATCTATGTAATTTGGTATAAAATCTTTCACCATTTCAAAATGAATCCTTATAAATAGTCATGTGTATCTTAATGTGAAAGCAAAGGAAGAAGAGGATATGATAATCAAAGCATGTCTCATATACCATCACCAGAGAAAACAAACTCACAATGATTATTAGAGGATGTGCATAACTTCAGTGGCAGATCTAGCTCAAAATATTTGAAGGAGTCGAGGAGCGATAAGTATTAACTGAAATATTATAATTGAAATTTAAATATTATAATTGAAATTTTTAAAAGTCATATAGTTTTTTTTAGAGTATCACACAATTCATACATAGAAAACAAGTTGAAAAAAATTAGAATTTCAATTTTCACAAGTCACACAATTTTCACAATTCACACAATTCAATCAAATAAAATATATCCATTTTATAATTTTCATCTTTGTCAAAAAATTTCTTCTTGAAAAAATGCATCAATTTTTTTATATTTAAATATCGTGTCACTCCTAAAAAAATACACATATTAATTAAAACAATTCACAATTAAAAAATAGTATCACACCATATCATATATCAATGATTAACATGAAAAAGCTTGTTAATAGTTAATAGTTGAGTTGCTAACTAGGATGTTAGAGTTTGTTGGTTTGAGATCAGTTAATTTATCCTTCTATATCATATAGTTTACATATATATAGATGGTGTTATATTAATTTTATTATATTTTAGTAGTATATATTCTAAGAGAGTACAAACTAAATATAAGAGAGAGATATTTTAATAATTTATCACTATTATTTTGATAATATACCTTTAGTTATTATATATATATATATATATATATATATATATATATATAAAAGAAATTTAAAAATATAGGGTGTCGTGGCTCCTACCCGCTCCCAAAAAGATCCGACACTGCGTAACTTTGTCCTGAGCAATGACTTTCATCGGATCATTGATTTTCTTTTAATAGATCATCAACTTTCATTTTAGCATTAACTTTGTTCATATGATACATTATATATTAGAGTTAGACAATCAGAGGCTCGATGTGATTATCGAGGCATAGAAAATCACTTACTTGTTGAATTCATCTAAGGCAGATGATCATATGCTTATTAGAGGAAAACATATTCCAGAAGCAGACAAACATTTGCTTATTGCATTCATCGGTGGGAGACGATCAAATGCATATTGTAGTCATCAAAGGCAGCCTAACAAAATCATAGTTGCATTTCAAAGGCAAATGAAACATAATATATCTACATTCATCAAAGGCAATTGAGCTAGAGCATTGCTTGCATCACTAGAGAAAACTAAAGAAGAACATTGCTTGCATTATTAGAGTCACCACCAAGAGCACGTGCACTAGACTCAAATTTTAGAGAAGAGGTAGAGTATTGGTATACCTTTGTCTTAGTCTGATAATCAAAGGATATAAAATAAGAGCTTACAAAAATCACTTGTTGTCGGAACTGCACACTTAATCAAAATGTTAGTGCATTAAATTATTCCTCCAAACTGATTTTGCTATCATCAAAACAAGTAAGGTCATGGTTCTTCAAACCAACTTCGTTTTAACAATCAACACTCACTTAAAAGTCTTTCCTTTCAAAGACATGCATGATATGTTGATATTTGAGAAAGTGGGGGTATAAGTCATCAAAATTTCTATATTCCTGAAGATGATAAAATAGAGAAATAATCCAACAATAAAGTAATGAAATTAAAAAAATAAATTATATAAATCCTTTATAATGTGCTTTGAGATTCTAAATTCAATTCCTAGTTGAAGCCGATACATATTCTAAAATTGCATTCAAAATATACTCATTATTTCATAATGACTAAGTAATAACAATGAAAACTAAATCAGACATGAATTGATAAAGATTTTATTGACTTTAAACTAAATACATAGATTCTTTCCATCCATCTACTTGGGTTTGTGTGAGAGCCATTTTTTTCGCTCGTTAGGCCTTGACCTTGTTGAGCAATTTTTTTCTTTATATAATAGTATTTCTTGTTTGTCTCATGCCAATGTTGTTCAAATATTTTATCCATGGAGGGTCTCACTTTGTTCGAAGAGGTGTTGGAACCAAGTTGGTTTTCCTCTTCTTTAATTTTATGTTAACAAAGGTGTTTTATGAAGAAAAAAAATTGTTTTGACTAATTGCTTCAATAAGTGTGCAACAATTAGAACAAGAAAATAAGAGGAAGGTACCGGAAGGAAGCTATCAAAGAAAGTGACTAGAGGAAGTCACCAGAGCAAGTGACTTGAGGATGAGATTAGAGGAATAATATGCGTTTGAAAGCAACGTACATCTAAAGGTTACAAAGACTGCCTCTAATGTTTGACTCTGAAGTTTGGGTATGAAGATTACCTCTTATAACTGGCTTTGAAGACATACTTTGAAACTCAGTCTGAAGAGTGAATTTCAAGCATGTCTTTGATGCTCTTGTGTGCCTTTGATGTGCACAAACTCAGCCCCTCCAACTTGACATCATATTTGAATAAACTAATAAGAGTATTGCAAATTATATTGGCATTTTTAAAGAACATGACGATAACAATGAGCAGGGTGTGTGGAGGCCATATGCAGATCAAAATAACCATCAATTTTTTATCCCTTCTAAAAAAACAATAGAAAAATCACAAATAAGAAGGTGATTGGATTGTCCTTCCATTTAGATATGAAAAGCTTGGAATATTTTGCTTGCTTTATGGTGTCTTAGGACACACAAAAACATTTTGTGACAAGAGGTAGGTTTGAAAAAGGCCATGACAGAGTGCACAATCAAGTTGGTATTAATTGTCAAGGCACGAATCAAGGCAACCAAAATGCTATAATTGGTATAATTTTACTAATGTTACTACTGGTGCATCAGTTACTAATAATGTTCAAGGAGTGCATTTATTTGGGCCAACTCAACATGGTAATACTTTTGTTTATAGGGTCCAGACTTGGAAGCCGAATTCAATACTTTTGGACATTAATTGGCAATGGTAGTTACACAAGTAAACAACATTTACATACATTTTGCACTCCCACCACATGACTTACTGTTGTATAATTTCAATGTGAATCAAGTGGGTAACTCTGATTTTAAAAAAGAGACGCATACCATGTATAAGTGAAGGCAATAATCAGGTTCTCATGTTGGGGAAGAATGCAACAAGTGACATGATTGCTGATGCATGTTTAAATGAGACAATGGGTGAACGAAATAATAAAGTGGACATGAAAATTAATACCTTGTTTAATGAGTATATTTTACTGGCAGGCCCTAGAACCCATGTCTGCAATGAGAAATAAGTATTGTAAGTTGGAATTGCCAAGGCCTACGTACGTAATTTGCATGCAGTTCCTAAGTTAAATTTCCTCATTCGGTTGTATAATCTGGACGTTATTATTTTGTGTGAAACATTTGGTTTTTTTTCTTCGTTGTGGATAGAGAAGGATATCGTGAAGGTGTTGAAATTTTCTGGAAAACCTCTATCAATTGCACTTTAAAAATATTTTACTGATCATGTGGACATGGAGGTGATTGATAATAATAATAAAGGCACTTCGCGTCTGACTAGTTTCTATGGGTATCTAGAAGGCTATCAAAAGAGAGACTCTTGGAACTTATTGACACAACTTGCTCATACTTTCCCCTTACATTTGTGTATCTAGGGATATTTTAATGATATTGTCACAAGAAGAGAAATAAGGTAGATTTGAAAGAGCCAAATGGTTGATAAATGACTTTAGAGGGGCAATAATGGATGTAGATCTATCAGATGTTCATATGGAAAGATACCCTTTATTTGGTTTAAAAGCTTGGGAACAAACCATGTTTTAGAGGAGTGTTTGGATAGAGTCGTGGCAAATGAGGCATGGTTTCACTTATTTTCACATGCCAAGGTCAAAAAAATTTAGTTGCACATATGCAGAATTTTTGTGTTAAAAGATGGTGATCAAACTCGTTTTTTGATGCCTCTGCCTCTTCACAACACAAGGTTATTCAAATATTGTCCTTAGAGAACTCGAGTGGTATTGTGGTTACTAATTTAGGTTATTTGTTTTAAGCGGCACATGACTATTTTACTTAGCTTTTATGCGACAAGACAATGTTCGAGATCTAGTGCTTAATGTGTTGTCTTCTACCATCACCATTGATGATAATGTAGCTCTCATATTTCGCTTCCAGTTCGAAGAATTTAAAGATGCTATATTTTCAATGAAAGTTGAAAAATGTCCCGACCTCGATAGTTTCGAACATGGTTTTTACCATCACTTCTGGACCATATGTGGTCACAAGATTTTTCAAGAATGTTGCTCTTGGCTTGAAACTTGAATCTTCCTTATTCGCCTAAATTTAACTAATATTGCGTTGATTCTTAAAGGTGATTCTCAAGCATCAATGAAAGAATGGTGGCCTATTGCTTTATGAAATGCTATTTACAAATTGATTGCAAAAGTCCTTGCTAATAGACTTAAAATCGTCCCTGATAAATGCATATAAGAAAATCAATTTGCTTTCCTTCTGGGACGATACATTCTTGACAATGCTATGGTAACTATTGAGCTTGTTCACAATATGGAAACTAAGACTAGTGACAATGTTTAAGGCTATACATTAGCAAAAGATATGGTATAATTGATTGGAATTACTTTTGTGATGTTATGCACACTTTGAGTTTCTCTCATAAGTGGGTCACCTGGATTATATTTTGTGTGGAGATTGTGGACTACTTTGTGATTGTTAATAGTAACATGGTTGAGGAGAAGGTTGTGCCAATGCGACCCCTTGTCCCTTGATCTTTTCATTATTTGTGCTGAAGGCCTCTCGACTCTAATTAGATAGGCAGAAAGAATAGGAGATATTCACGAACCCAACATTTGTATAAATGCTCCTATTATTTCTCATCTCTTTTTTACAGATGATTGCTATTTGGTTTTCAACGCCAATGAAAATGAGGTGCTAGCAATGAAGAGCATTCTTGCAACTTATGAAGTTGCTTCATGAAAAACTATTAACCTAAATAAGTATGAAGTTTTCTACGCTAAGAATATCCCTACAGTTGACCAAAGACTCTTGCAAACATTCTAGGCGTGCAAGTAGTCTTGGGTACTGGCAAATACCTCAGTCTTCCTTCCAAGATTGGTAGAAGTAAAAAAACTACTTTCAATTTCATCAATGACAGAGTTTGGAGGAAAATTAACTCTAAGAGTAGCAAGTGCCATTCAAGGAATGGGAAATAAATTCTTATCAAATCTATCCTACAAAGACTCTATTTATACCTATACCATGAGTATATATTTTTTTTATTTCGGACTCCCTATGTGATGAAATAGAGAATATGATTAATTCCTTTCAAAGGGGAATGGTCGGTATCAATGTCTAAAACTGATAGTGGCATGAGTTTTAAAGACACTATGAGATTTAATCTTACGATGCTTTGGCAAGCTATGGTGGTGGTTATATCTTTAACTTATATCAATATCTTTATTGATATTCAAAATGTATTCAACAATTTATTATAAATGAAATGCTATACGCATTTCTTTTTCAAAACCAACACTGAAAAATAAGAATCATGAAAAGAAAATAAAACAAGAAGGACTTTTATGTTCCTTCATGTTAAAACCACTACGTTAAAAATAGCTTTTTACAGCGCTTTTTCAAAAAAAAAAAAAAAGAGCTGTAAAAGATACAACAGCGCTTTTAAAAAAACGCTGTAAATCATGTAAATATAACGTGCGCTTGTTATGCACCTTTTACAGCGCTTGTCGTAAAAAGCGTTGTAATAGGCATACCCATAATTCATATTATGGTGTACCTTTTACAGCGCTTTCTACAAAAAGCGCTCTAAAAGGCATACCCATAATTCATATATTTGGTGTGCCTTTTACAGCGCTTTTTGCAAAAAGCGCTGTAAAAGGCATACCCATAATTCATATTATGGTGTACCTTTTACAACGCTTTCTACAAAAAGCGTTGTAAAAGGCATACCTATAATTCATATATATGGTGTACCTTTTACAACACTTTCTACAAAAAGCGCTGTAAAATGTCCACCCAATGCACATTTTACAACGCTTTTTAAAGCCCTGTATATATTTGAAAAGTGCTTTTTAGCTTTTTATGACAGTTATTTTTATAAAGCGCTGTCTTTTATCTTTTTATCCAAAATTATTTTGAACTAGTTCACACAACACAACCAGAATCAGTAGTTTACAACATGATACATATATATTATCTTGTAACACAGTAATTTACAATAAGTAGTTCACACAATATGATACATATATATTACCTTGTAACACAGTAATTTACAACATAAGTAACTACATATACATTGAACCTAATTTACAACATATTCATATGCATGTTTATATATTGTCCTATGATCATATACATATAATAACTAAAAAAATATACAGAATATGGTGCGAAGAACAATTTATCCTTTTCTATATTTCCTAATAACATATCTACAATGTATTTCTTTACATTTTCTGGATCGAGTTTCCACATCGACAACTTATGCGGAGACAAGAATGAGTATTTATTTGACAATTTCCTCGTGCACACAACCTTCTCATACAAAAACCTTCAATGAAAATTTTAAACTAGATTAATTACCAATACATTTAATTAATTACCAATAAATGCAATTAAAAGTATTTTTTACCTTATGTACAAGCACATTACAGTAGCACTAAGCTCCTTATGTTCGAGATGTTCGTATATGTGCTCCTTTTCGAGAAATTCCTCATAATCATCTCCGAATATATCTTTATTCATGGGTACGATGCGCGAATCGTCGCTACTGTCCATGTTCTTTTTTACTTGGATATCAAGACACGCCCCGTATTTATCAAGGCATGGCTGACTTATTTTAGGAGCAACAGCAGCGGCGACCGATTTTCCCCGATCCAGTTTTTTTCTTGCTGCAAGTTTGGCAGCTTTATTACCCGGCAGCCTTTGTGATTTGGCAGCTCTATTAACCTCCAATTTTTGAGGTTTGCTGTCTTGCGGATGGTTTATTTATTTGGACCTACAAAAATGAGGTTAAATGTTAGTTTATTGAATCTGAAAAAATTGACAAACCTTATGCAATAAATGTGACAAACCTTTTCGGGAGATGTAACCGATTCGTTTATGGGAGGCCTTTTATCGAGGGCAACAAGGTTTGTGGGCCATGCCACGTAACTACCAATCGCGTCGCCCAATATCTGCATATCTCCATCATTGTTCGATATCAACAACGGTGCAGTTGGTTCGAAAGCTACAATATGCGATACTTTGACATGGCCCGTAGGGATCAGAGTATTGTGCAATACTTCTCCCAAAGTATTGTACAATTTTCCTTTTCCGACCTTCCGATGAGTAGGTGAGGACAAGTACAGGAAACATGAAGTCATTTTTGGCGTTGTGCCAATTGTATCAAACACAATAGTAAAAATTTCCTAGTTTCCCTATCTTTTTAAATACACTTTTTATTTCAAAATCATTTTTGATGAACAAAAAGGTTATTTTTGCAATTTAATAATAAGCACAAAAAAATATATTTAAGTTGATAATAATTTTACAAAATTAATTATAGATAATTAATTTTACAAAATTAATTATAGCATTTTTAAAATACAATATTAAAAAGTATTCAAGTGATAAATACAATATTGAAAAATATTAAAGTCATAATATACTTACACAAAGTTCTATTACTTTTTGAACATTTTCGTTATCAACCACTTCATCCTTATTTATACGAGCTTCCTTCCACAAGATATGACGACCCAACGGTTGATTGGATTGGGTGTCTTGTCGCTATTCGTTAAGATCATAATAAAAATATTAGTTAGAAACTATAGTTTATAATACAAATTCCCTCATTATATAAAAGTGATGTTTAATTACTTACAAGTCTTTGCTCTAGACGTGCATATCCCATACGTGATTTTTTGTATCAGTGCGTCGGATTGCTTGCCCTCTCGCGATTTGCCTTACTAATATTCTATATAAAAAATAGCAATTATGTAAAAATTTAAAATACGCTACGAATATGAATAATAAAACACACAAATGCTAATAAATTAATCACTTACGACAAACGCGGGGTCAGAACGTTTGGAAACAAATGCTTTCCATTCATCATTTGATATATAATGTTGATATATTTTGGGAGGTTCAACAGTTGTGTTTCCTTCTCTATCTTTTAGATAGATATTTGAGAGATACGATCTAAATCCCCGATGGATTTTCCCAGCAACTCTCAAAACGTAACTCTTTCGTCCCTCATCAAGGACAAAAGTCGTCTGCAATGAAAAAATTATAAGTAAAGTATTTCAATGAAAAAAATTATAAATGACAAAAGATTGGATAAAAAAATTTACTTGAATGTCATTCCATATTATATCTTTGACATCCTTCAACGCGTTATCTCTCCAATCGTCAATCATAATTGGGATATTTTGACGAACAACAGCCCCAATATAGCTTACAAACATAGAGTTGTTGGGGTCAATTGGCTGACCACTCTCATTCCAGCCAACCTAATAAACTCATATAGTTTGTACATGCTATTAAAAAAAGCTAAAAAAATACACATCAAACAGAATATAGTATAGTATAACCTCAAACTTGGTGCCATTGCTCCTTGCTTTAATCACATTTTGCATTATAGTTGAACCACGTTTGACTTCATTTTCATAAGCCTTAGTGGTGCCAACTTCTGCATTTTGACATTCTAAATCTTTGTTTGTATCCATTTAACTACAACAAGTTCAACATGCAGTTTAGTATAACATCAACAAGCTCAACATGCATCATGCATTATTCTATACAAGCTCAACATGTATCAGTATATATATTTTAAACAAGCTCAACATGCATTTTAATGATTCCAAAACATTAATAACATCAATACCTGAATAATGGTTCGAAGAAAGATGAAATGCGAAGAAAAGAGCGAACGCAGAAAGTTCACAAAAATAAGGTTCACAGAAAAACGGTTTGAAGAAATACGTAATGAGGGTTACGTATTTCAATGAAAATATAAGGTTCGAAATGATCTTGGATGGAAATAAGGTTCGAAATGAAGAGATGATCGTGGAAATACAGTTCGTAATGGACGGGATTATAGGGTTTGCAAAAGAAGAGAAGAACGATGAAGGTTGAGATGATAGTGTAGCTTACGTAATGAAGAGGAAACTGAAGCGGTTTATATATATAACCCTTTTACAGCACTTTTTTATAACCCTTTTACAGCGCTTTTGCAAAGAGCGCTCTAAAAGGCTTAGGCCTTTTACAGCGCTTGTTAAAAAAGCGCTGTAAAAGACGTCCTTATTTAATTTTTTAAAAGGCTCTTTTACAGCACTTTTCCAAAATAAGCGCTATAAAAGACCTCATTGATTGAGAATGTTATATAATGTTTTTTTAAAGCCTTTTACAGCGCTTGTTCAACTAAGCGCTGTAAAAGGTCTCTTTATTTTATTTTTAAAAGAGTCTTTTACAGCGCTTATTTGAACAAGCACTATAATAGACCTCCTTGTTTTATTATGTTATATGAATATTTTTTTTACAGTCTTTTACAACACTTTTTTAAAAGAGCGTTGTAAAAGGCCTTATTGTTTTTTTATGTTATTTTTGTGTTTTGTTATGTTATTTTTTAAACTCTTCCTCTTCACCAAACTCTTCTCCTTTTATGCATCTTCTTCACAAACATCAAAGCTTACTCCTTTTATGCTGAACCTCCAAACAATTCAATCTCCACCTCAACACCCTTTTTTATCTCTTTACATTCCATTTCATTCTGAAATCGAAACTTGGTCTTCAGGTTCAACACCCTTTTTTTATCTCTTTACATTCCTTCTTAAATCGAAACTTGGTCTTCAGGTTCATTGCCATGTTGCGAAAAATGGATTTGAGTCTGATGTTTTTGTTAACAATGTGTTTTTGTTAAAGAGTTTGTTAACAATGTGTTTTTGCGAAAAATGCGTACAAGGTGTTTGAAGGAAATCCTGTTAGATAAGGTCCTGTTAGGTGTCTGATGAATGTTATTTTTAAAGCCTTTTACAACGCTTGTTAAAAAAGCGCTATAAAAGGCGTCCTTATTTAATTTTTTAAAAGGCTCTTTTACAACGCTTTCCACAATAAGCGTTGTAAAAGGTCTCCATCAGACACCAAATATAACCTTTTTTTATTTATTTCATTAGGTACATTTATTTTATTCTTTATAATATAACTTTAATGTCATATATTTAATTTTTCCTTTAATATTAGTTACTCTTGAGCGTTAACCCCTAGAATTCACACTTGGAAGGCCTCGGTTCGAATCTGAATTAAGTGAACTTCGTAAATGTAAGCGCTTTTAAAAGGTTCTTTTATAAGAGTCTTTTACAGCGCTTTTTAATGTAAGCGCTGTAAAATGTATCTTTATTTTATTTTTAAAAGGGCATTTTACAGCGTTTTTTAACAAAAGCGCTGTAAAATGTCTCTTTAATTTATTTTTAAAAAGGCCTTTTACAACGCTTTTTAACAAAAGCGCTGTAAAATGTCTCTTTATTTTATTTTTAAAAGGGCCTTGTCCCAGTAACTCAGGTATGTTCCTTTTGATGGCACTTAATTTACACTATATAAGTGGCATTATCATAACCAGTAGCAGCAGAAGCAAAAGAGACTAATTTATATTCAGTTCATGTAAATCAAGCTAAATATTCAGTTCAGTTCATGTAAATCAAGCTAAATATAAAACACTCATTGTTACATGAACTTATTATAAAACACTCAAATCAAGCTAAATATAAGCAGAAAATAAATTAATCAGAAAATAAATTAATCAGAACTAAGTATAAAACACTCAATTCATATTACATGCATATTTATCACAATAGTTCAGATTACATGCGTGTACATTAAGATGCCCTTCATCATTTCCTGGTGGGATTCACATTTGTTTGTCCATTTACAATACGAAACGATGGATTAATCCAAATTCCCTCATCATGATCATCTCTAAGATATAAACCATCATCAGTTGAATCAATTACCAACATCTTCATCATTATTGTTATCATCACTTATTTTATTGGTCGATAGGACAACAGACCATTTATCATCAGAAGGATCAGTGACATAAAACACTTGTTGAGCTTGCGACGCTAAAATAAAAGGCTCGTCTTTGTATCCCGCCCTATTAAAATCAACAAGCAAGAATCCTGACTCATCAATCCGAACGCCATTATTATTATCGACCCACTTGCAACCAAATATGGGAACACGAAACATTGTGTAGTCTAACTCCCATATGCGCTCGATAACCCCAAAATATGATAGATTTGCATATATTGGGTTTTTGTCGTTTGCACTGGAGACATGCATCGCTTCAGCTACGAGTAAGGATGGCAACGGGCGGGGCGGGGACGGTTTTAAGCATTACCAACCCCGCACCCGCAACTCCATTACCGCACCCGCACCCGCACCCGTCGGGGGTGATGTGTTCATCAACAATGATAATAGGTACGATTACGACACGTTTACAGGAAGATAACAGGTACGATTACGGCGCACAGAGAGAGGATGAAAATGAACCTTAAGGAGGGAGGATGAAGACGAACCTTAAGGAGGGAGGATGAAGACAGCACAGAGGAGGGAGGATGAAGACGGCACAGAGGAGGGAGGACGGCTAGGACAGAAAAAGAAGGAAGATTGATAAAATTAAGGTTTTGTTACTATTTTAAGAGATATAAGGGTATTTAAGTAATTGTATTTATATCGGGTGGGTGCGGGTGTGGGTGCGGGGCGGATTTGATGAAACCCGCACCCACACCCGCACCCGCCCGTAACTTTGAAAAACGGGGAAAATCCGCACCCGCACCCATTAAAAGCGGTTTTTCCCCGTTAAATACGGGGCGGATGTGGGGCGGTTCGGGTGGGTTCGGGTTCAAATGCCATGTCTAGCTACGAGAGTGACTCCACTATTTTGCATAGTGGTCTGATATTCTTGTTCTTTGGTATAAAATGTGTAGCCGTTAATAACATAACCAGTGTAAGAAAAGATACGTAAGCTCAGACCATTTGCTAGCCACCTCAATCTCTGTGAAATTGATCTGGGGTCTATATCAAATTTTGACTTTATGTGATTTTTTAACCATGTTATAAAACTTCGATTGTGCTCTCGAGTTATCCAATTTTGATTCCTATTCATGTTCAAACGAGATAACTGATCCATGTGTATTGTAACATACGGTTGAACCTCATCATCATTGTGCATAACATACAATTGTGCCTGGTCCCATTCTGATGAGGACATAGAATGCATAACCAAGGAAGAAAACCTAGAGGATATTCAAGGTCTTGGAACACCAATGACAAGAGCAAGGTCAAAGAAGGCGAAGGAGGTTCTAAATAACTTGATAGCCACTTTATTTGAAGCAAGTACAACTCATGAAGAATTGAAGCCCAAGATAGTCAATTGCTTAACCCAAATTGAAGAAGTTAAGGAATGAAGGCAACATTTATGTGTTATCAAATTTTAATATTAGTTTTAATTAAAGTAATAGACTAAATTAATAAGAAATTTGGGTGTAACTGTAAAAAATTTCAGTTGGGCCAAATTTAGAGAACTTTTTTAGGAGTTGCCATTATAAAAGGCAAACCCTTATTTTTTCTTAAGGCAGATTTTGAATATTATTTTTGTGAGGCTTTGCTCTCTAGAGTTTTTGAAAGAATTCACTTTGAACTTATCAAAGTTGTTAACCCTTGTGGCGTTCTTATTGGTTTATCAATCCTTAGATTGTGGCACCATTTTGTTCTTGGTTTCTTTGCTGAATAATAATATTGAGTTTCCTTTACATCAAACCCAAATACTCGAATTCTTCCAATTTTCATGATCAGTAACCTGCGTTCATATCTCGAGTTCTATATACTGGTTTTCGGTAATTCAAAACCCTAACTTGCGTTTCAGAACGTCATCTTTCACCTCGTTTTGGAATCGGTCGAATCAGAGTTTCATATCGCCATTTATCGCATTCTGCAGTTTTACGGGATTTTCACTTAAATTTGTAAATTTCCGACCTAGAACGATCCTGAAAGTAAACCATGACTATTAGAATCATATCACATTCTGTCCTTGATATATCAGCAGTCTCCTTCCAATTATCCCTTCTCCTGATATTCTTCCAGAATGACGAGACATGGGAAGCCCTATGGATTTAATATTGGACAGATATTCAGTACAAAATTCAGCAGCCTCTTCAACAATGTATCGTTCAGCAATACAATCTTCTGGTCGACTTCTACTTTTTACGTACCCTTTTAATATTTTCATATATCGTTCAATTGGATACATCCATCTCATATAAGCTGGCCCACAAAGTTGTGTCTCCTTAACCAGATGAACAATATGGTGAACCATTATATCAAAAAACGATGGTGGGAAATATATATCAAGCTCACACAAAGTAACAGCAATTTCCCGCTGCAATGTCGGTAATTTCTGAGGGTCGATCACTTTACTACAAATTTCCCTGAAGAAGAAACATAATCTAGTCAAGGCTAGTCGAACTTTTTCATGTAAAATGGAACGTATACCTAGTTGAGGCTAATCGAACTTTTTCTTCCACCCAGTTTTGACCAGCTCTCCCGCAAAAGGTTTGCCAAATTTATTTGTCAAACCTTGTACTTTTTCAAGTATTTGATATCCAGTCGGTGCTAAAGAAGCTTTACCCTCCTCTGATTTTCCATAAAATGCATTTCTCCACCCACGATACTGATGACTATAAGGTAAAAATCTAAGATGTCCAAAAAACACATTCTTCTTACAATGTTTCAACCGCATCCAATTTGTACTCTCTTCACATATAGGGCATGCACACTGACCTTTAATGCTATATCCTGATAAATTACCATATGCTGGAAAATCATTAATTGTGCCGAACAACATAGCCCTCAAATTGAAACATTCTTTCTTATACCCATCATAAACTTCCACACATGTCTCTCACATACGTTTTAAATCTTCGATTAGAGGAGTCAAGTATACGTCGATATCATTCCCCAGTTGTTTGGGTCCAGAAATTAACAGAGACAAAATTATAAACTTATGCTTCATACATAACCATGGAGGTAGGTTATATATTACCAAAATCACAGGCCACGTGCTGTGTGAAATGCTTTGAAGACCATGTGGATTCATTCCATCAGTAGAAAGTGCAAGTCTTAGATTTCTTGACTCTATCCCGAATTCAGGATACTCGTGATCAATTTTTGCCCATTGTGGGGAATCTGCAGGGTGTCGAAACATTGCATCTCTAATTCTTTCATCTGCATGCCATGTCAAGTGTTTTGAATCTTCTTCACTGCGATACATGCGCCTAAATCTTGGTATTATAGGAAAATACCACAAGACTTTTGCTGGAGTAGATTCTTTCTTCTTATATCGAGACATTGCATTTCGGACACTCCTTAAGTAGTTCATATTCATTTCGAAATAAAATGCAATCGTTAGGACACGCATGAATCATTTCGTAACTGATGCCAATAGAACACAAAATCCGTTTAGCCTCGTAGGTTCGATTGGGAAGTTCATTATCATCTGGCAACATATTTTTTATGAGAGTTAATAATTCTGTAAAGCTTTTATCAGACCATCCATTACTCGCTTTTAAGTTGTACAACTTTAATATCGCCGACAGTCTTGTGAATTTAGTACAACCATTATATAATTCTTTCTCTGCATCACTCAACAAACTTTCAAACATTTTAGGACAATCTCGAAGATCTTCTTCAACTGCTTTTGCGATCTCATCAACTCGGTCCGGCTCATATGTATCTGTATCGAAGTCAGTTGAAGCATATGTCGAACTATTCTCAAAATTAATGTTTCCTCTTTTTTTCTCACCATGTCTTATCCAACATGTGTAGCTTTCATCAATTCCATTACATACTAGATGTCCTTCTAATTCATCTTCTCTAACACGTTTTCTAAAACAACATTTTAAACAAGGACAAACTACTTTATTTGGATCTTTTGCATTCTTCACTGCAAACTCAACAAACTCCTTCACTCCAATTTCATACTCTTTTGACAATCGATTGGCTGACATCCATTTCCTATCCATATTATACCACCTATATAAATGCAATTACAAAAATAATAAGCTTTTAAAACATATCAACAAGTTTCAAAAAGAAACCAATATCAACTAACAATTTCAAAACAGAACAGATCATGTGGTATGAGTTTTTGACAATTTTTGACAATTTCAAAACATAACAGATCATGTGGTATATATGTTTAGAAGAGATTTAATATATATATATATATATATATAACAATTTTTAGTTTTAAATTATTAAAAAACTAAAGATTTTTTGACAAAAACAAATTAAAAAATACTTGAGACAACGTAAATGGCCGCACAATACGTAGAGGATATTAGGGTTCCCAAAGTATATAATTATTTGAAAGATGAAGAGGATATGAGGGTTTCCAACGTATATAATTATTTGAAAGATGTATTTTACAGCGCTTGTGAAAAAAGCGCTGTAATAGATAGTTAAATTCAATGAAAGCGCATGTATTTACAACGCTTGTGAAAAAAGCGCTGTATTAGGTAGTTAAATTTATTGCAAGTGCATGTATTTGACAGCGCTTATTGAAAAAGCATTGTAATAGGTAGTTCAATTATTTGAAAGTGCATGTATTTTACATCGCTTGTGAAAAAAGCGCTGTAAAATAATACGCGTAAGCACTTCATTTTACAACGCTTTTTTGACAAGCGCTGTAAAAGCCTTATAATGTTATGCACAAACGTTATATGACCTACAACAACGCTTCTTTTACAACGCTTGTCATCAAAAGCGCTGTAAAAGGCTCCGTTATTTTTAAAATATATTTACAACAACGCTTGTGTTTAGCAAGCGCTGTTAAATGTCATTTTTGGCGTAGTGAACCTACAAAAACTTATATATCCCTTAACATAAGACTTTTATGTTCCTTCATGTTATAACCTACAAAAACTTATATATCCCTTGACGAAAGAGGTTCTAAGACTTTAACTTTAAAACAATTTTAATGGTTTTATGATAATATAAAAAAAAAATGAATCTTATCATTGAATAATGAGCATTTAAGACATGTTCTTTAATAAATACTTTAAAGCTAATATATCCCTTACCATAATGAGTTCTAAAACTATCACTTTAAAACAATTTTCATAGTTTGATCATAAGAAAATAAAGAAAACAAATACAGTCATTGAACAAATAACATATAAGACATGTTCTTTAATAGACATTTAATCCCTTATGAACATGTGTACATATATAGTTAAAATTCATATATAGTTAAAAATTATTTCATAGACCTAAATAAAGATGACTATAATCTTTTTTAATAAAAAACTAATTATAAATAATATTTTTTTGAAACAAATATAAAAAATTTAATTCATAAATTACTTGGTAATTTTATCATTAACTTAATTCAAATAATTAAATGTATAAATTAGTATTGTATAAGTATAACCTTTTTATGGAAAATAATAATAATAATAATAATAATAATAATAAATAATAATAATAATAATAACTTATTTAAATAAAGTACCGAGGCAAAAGACACGGAGTCACAACCCGGCTCATGCTTCGCCGTTTGGGTGTATGCCTCTGACCCGCTGCGGTTTGGGCCGGTTGTTTTTGGGCCCAATGAATGTCGAGCAGTATAATAATGAGAAGCAGTAGTGTTATTGGTATAACGCAAGAAAAGAGTGAAAGTATCGTTGTGTAGTGTCTGTCTCTCGTTCTCGTGTTTCTAAAGATGGCGCTAACAAGACTACCTGAAAGATTCCCAATTGGTCTACGGGTTCTCGCCCTTGATTTTGACACAACTCACCATCCCATCCTTCACGCAATGGGTAATCGATTTCAATACCAAGGTAATTACTAACTACTCCTTCAATTCTTTATCAATTCTTGATCATTTCTTCATCAATTCTTCATTTTCTTTTTCTTTTTCTTTTTCTGATTCTTTTTTTTACATTTTATATTTTGTTCCTTCAGTTACCACTTGTTGCATGCCTTCTGTTGCATACAATCTTCTTTCCCAAACAAAATCCTCTTTTGATCTCATAATTGTTGATATGCAAGATTTGACTACTGCTTATGACTTTCTTGAACATGTTCTCTTATTCCACCAAATTCCTGTTATTTGTAAGTTTTTTTTTTTTTTATTGTTTCATCTAAAACTGAACCGTAGCTATGTACTTACTACTTTTCTTGTCAATTTGCAGTCATGTCTTCTCGTTACTCTACAAATTCTGTCATGGAGGCTATCACAAGAGGGGCTTCTGATTATTGGATTAAGCCTTTGAAAGAACAAGACTTCCAGATGATGTGGAAGCATGTCGTAAAAGGACGCGTTACTAATGAAAATCAAAATATGAACGATGATTATATCGTAAAAGTACGTGTTACTAATGAAAATCAAAATATGAACGATGATAATGTCGTAAAAGGACGTGTTACTAATGAAAATCAAAATATGAACGATGATAATATTGTAAAAGGACGTGTTACTAATGAAAATCAAAATATGAATGATGATTATCCATCCCCGGCAAAGAAGTTCCGGTGGTCGTGGACTCAAAAGTTGCATGATCAATTCGTAACAGTGGTCAATGAATTAGGCATTGAAAGTATGATTCATTCCAATTCTTTTCTTTTCTTATCCTTGTTTGTATTCTTTAATAATTAAACTCATATGCATTCTGTATTTTTTCAGGTGCAAAGCCCAAAAAAATACTCAAAATAATGAATGTTCCAGGTTTAACGCGAGAACAAGTTGCTAGCCATTTGCAGGTTCGTTATTTATGAATGATTTTTGCATTTGCATGCGAAATTTGGGTAGTATTATTAATATTAAATTGCAATGTTGATCAACAGAAATTAAAATATAAGTTAGAGAATGGTATGAAAAAACGTGGCCGAAAACAAAAATCGAATTCATCAGTTTTTTCTAGGTCAGTTGAAACCCATTCAGTCTTTGAAGCTGATCACACACTTCAAGAACAACACCCAGTCCTTGAACCTGTTCACACACTTCACGATCAGGAAAAATCAAATCCATCTATTTCAACACCCAGTCCTTGAAACCCAGTCCTTGAATCTGTTCACACACTTCACGAAAAGGAGCAAGTTCAGTCTTATCAAATTTCTGGTAGACAACAACAGGAAGTTTGTGACAGTAAGTTTGTGATTGGATCCTTCCGACATGTTTTAGGACCTTCTAGATTTATCTTCATTGATCTTTCTAATGTTCTCCCAATGAAGTTGATATATTCAGTTTTTAGTTTGAAAACAGACTTTTCAACATGTAATTAGGTGGTCATTATGAATATAATAATGTAACAAAATATTTTTATTTCTCAACGGTTATTAAATGTCCTATAGTTTTTGTATTTTTTATTTATTTTTCGCATTAAATGTTTCAGTTAAAGTAAACATTTTCTAATATATGTTTGATTTTGTTTCTAAATGATTTTTTAATCGAGTCCTTGGATAATGATAATATGTAGAGTGCAATGGATGAAAGGAAAAAAAATCTATTGGCAACGATATTAAATTTTTATATTATTAGCTTTAATTTGTTCATATTTAAACACAGTTTATAAGCAGACACAATGTGGTCTTTATTTTAAAATTATTTTAAATTGTATTGAGGGATGTGTGAAACGAACCAAGAAGCAATAAGGAAGAGTAATGTCATTTGGAGTTATATTACTCGATTATATTGATCAAGTGATAGTTAATCTTTATAGGAGAATGATTACAGCCACTACTTGCTTTAGCTGCATTGTTAGGAATCCCTTAAAATTGTTGAAAGAGTTATGTTCCAACACACTTGGTGGGAGGTAGTTTTGATTGTGGATTTTCTAATTTCATTGATTTTCCTATCATTCTTTGTAAAACATTGTAAAAGAGTTAAGAAAGATAACATAAAGAGATTTAAGACGTTTCGGTTATGTCATTAAAGAGGTAATTAGGAATGAATAAGTAGTGTCCAGTGGCTTTGCTTGCTCTTTTGCTTCTTGTGGCTTATTACTTTGTTTTTATGATTTCATTTGAGCATAAAATTAGTGGCTCTTTTGTTTTCAATCTAAAGTAAACATTTCCCAATGCGGTAAAAAACCAATATTATAAAAACTTTATAAGCATTCACAATGAAGGTGTCGCCACCTCCATGTAATTTTTTATATAACAATATTAGAAAAACGTATAAACATTCACAATGAAGGTGTTTTCCTTACCTAAAACAAGGCTAACTAAACAATTTCACGATAATGTCAACTTTTGGGGTATTATTTGGAAAATACATGTGTTAATACAAGTAACTTTTCTCTCTTCCTTTATGCAAGTATGATGCAGCAGTCTTAAAGATGTCTCGTGAGTAGGTTGAAAAGATTGAATGTTTGTAAATTATCATTTGTCTAGATGTATATGCAGCATGGGACTTTATGATGTACCAGCAATACTTTGACCTCAATGTCGTTAGCATCTTTTTTTCAGATGCTACCTCCAGTTCTTGTGTGAACCCTTACAATTGTGTCATAAGTTAAAATTTGAGCCTTAACAAGTTGATGACATTGAATGCTAACTACCTTTAATCTCGATTTTCCACAAGTGTAGAAAATTTTTATGAATCAAAATAGAACTCCACGATCAAAGCTTAGGTGCTAAACCGCATGTCAACCTATGAATGTGGTTAGTGCCAATGTAACGCAACAAAAAATTCACACAACTATTATGAGACATTGTCCGTTTTAATTTGGATTTTATTTAAGCTATCGTGTTTTAATCCTTTGTTAAACAATGTCTTGATTATTTGAGAAGAGTGAGTGTTTATAAACTATCACTAGCTTCAATTTTTTTGTCTATTTACATTTTGATTTCTATACGTTGAATTGTTTAAATTGCAAGTTATGTGATTTAAAACTTCATATTTTCGGGGTTTGTATGAGATCTATATAATTTTAATTTTCTTTTTATAAAACAATAATAACTACACTTTTTGTCTTTTAATTTGATTGAGATTTATCTATTTAGAGTGAAGCAACGTAAAATTATCAACAATAATAGATTTTTAACTTTATTTTAAATATATGTTTTTGTAGTTCTTTTTCACAAGTTATTTTTTTATGGTCCGCACGAAACCGTCACTCCCAAAATCGATCCCGCAATCTTCAACCATAGCTCCGGCTCACACCGTCAAAGCTATTCCCGACCTTGTCGTCATTGTTGTGTTGTGTCGCTTCTTACCTATTTTCTCAGATATTTTCTAAAACTAGCAACAATTTATAATGACACTTGAATATCTCACTCTGCTTTGTTTGATTTGAGTGTGTTCGTTCAGGGATTCGTATCTATGTTTTTTATTTAATCTCTCATGCATTTGCAAGTAACTGAGAATCTTGGCTGATTTTTTTTTTTTTGCTATTTAATTTGTTTCTTATTTTTGAAGTTGTGATTGTGTTTGAGAAATTGCTTGCTAACTTGTCCATGTGTGCAATCACCGGAAGTGGAAGCGAACACATCGGTGTGACGAGGGTTCCAAATGGAGGAATAGACACAGTATGCATGTTCTTTGAAAGTGCGAACGGAAGTGGGACGAATTCCAGACACCACTAATAATTGAATGTAATCAATGTGTCACTGGGACAGGCCTTCAATCAGAATTGTTAGTGCTACAAGGTTTGTAAGCTTAGTGATGAATTTTGAGTTTTTATTTGTCGTTTTCAAAGTTCAACGTGTCATTAGTTATTGGGTTGTCAATAATACCCCTAATTATTTATTGCGAAGAGAGAAATAGATGCTCTGAGACACTAAATGATTAAAGATATTACAAGAAAACGATGAATAACAATATCAAAAGTAACAAATTTTTTTACTTGTCTTGTTATGTGTAAAATGCCAAAAAACTAATTAAAAAGGAATAGAGGGAATATTTACCAGAAATTCGAATTTAGCATAGACACTTTAGATTGAATGTCTGTCTTGCAGTGAATTATATTCTTGCTTCCTAGGTCTTTATGAAAGTGATTGAACTAGACTAGATTATAGAGATGATTAGTTATGGAGAAGTTTTTACTTTTTAGATAGAATGTTTAGCAAATGTTTTATATTTTCAAAGACAAATGAAGTTAAATGTATGATGGAAATTTTAGAAGTCTTATATGGAAGTGAATATCAATTGGAAATATGTAAACATATATTATTCGTTCTGCAACTGGTGATCAAACTTGCTTCTCTGTATATTCATTTAGTGAAAACTTCCTAGAGAACAACAACGATGACTTGAAAATTGAAATTTAAACTATATTCATGATCTGCATCATAAACTTTCTTTTATTTAATGACCCATCTTGATTTGTGCTTTGTTGATTCTCCTACTTAAGTATATATGCTTTACCAAGCAGATTTAAATCAAGCAATTTCAATGGTTTCATATTATGCTTCATCTTCCAAGCCTGCTCAGGTTCGTGGCAACACTGTTTAAATTCAATATTCTAATAAACACGAAATTGTCAACAACAAAAGCCCTGGAGATATCCCTGGATATGTCTTGCTGGTAGCAATTGAAGGTGTTGAAGCCAGAGATGTGAGCATTGATGTTATTCACTTGGTAAGTGATACTGAGTTAACTAGTTGATCACAGATCAGGGTATCATCAATACTTGTGCAACCAGAAGACATGTATGAAACTGCAATTGATGCTAGCAAGTTTGTTACTTCACTTGATTTCCCTAAATATATGTTATATAATACTTGATGTATGTTGATTTGTTTTGTAGTTCACCAAGTTGCTCACTGGACTTGCCTATGAGACAAAGTAGACTTCATATTGATGAGCTCCATCGATAAGGTTAGCATTGTTGGAACACAATTTTGATGTCTTGCTTCAATAATAAGTTATGATAGGCCATGAATGGTGACCGATGATTTTTCTAGATCATTTGTTTTATTTACAACAAAGATTATAAGAGACAAAAGTTGGCTATTCGAATCTGACAAACGTAATTGATAGAAAAAGTAGTTTTATATTACTATATTATACACTGACTGATGGATGTTACTAACAAGTATTACACATATTTTAGAGAATAACATTATAACATAAGACCATGATGAAATAAGATTTGATGTATGTAGTATACTTTTGTACACTTCATTGCATAGTTACTTGATGGTATCACCAGCCTATATCACTGCATAGTTACTTGATGGTATCACCAGCCCATAGTTACTCGATTTTGTTTCTAAATGATTTTTTAATTGAGTCCTTGGATAATGATAATATGTGGAGTGCAATGGATGAAAGGAAAAAAATCTATTACAGTAAAATATTATTGTTTTTATGATGTGAATTTTTAGAACAAGTGTTAGTCTTATGCTATTGTGTAAAAAATACGACATACAATGTACTAGATTGGAAGTTTGGAAGTCTGGACTGTATAATGCAACTCGATAAGATATTTCAGTTTGCATAATACTTTTGCATTGCATCTCCGTACAATCATTTTAGATATTCTTAGATTAACATGAGGGTTAATCATTTATTAAGTTGACCTTCTTAGGTATATTGTTACTAGCGCATTGCTTTGTAAATAAGGATGTTGACCTTCATAAGTTGATGGATATGTATTTCATAAACTATTATCAATCTCATTATAGATGTAAATGTGTATACCTCATTTTATGCAAACAGGAATTCAACTCTTAAGTTGCATTCTCCGCACATACCAAAATGCATAACAATATTTAGATTTTTGTCACTTCTATTATCTATAAAAATCACCTCATGTATCATAATCTAGCAAATTTATTATTTGTGTTTAATAGAACAAATCAATTAGAGCTAGAGAATCAGATTTATGCCTTTGCCGACGCCACCACTTCAATGTAATATTATTTGTATGAACTACATATGTGACTCATCATTTTGCTCGTGTGACAAACTTTCTGCATTTTTAGGAAGATTGTTTCATTTCTGTTGCTTGAGCATATACTTGGTGTTTTTCTGTTTTCAATTTAAAGGAAGAGTAATGTCATTTGAAGTTAATATTACTCGATTATATTGATCAAGTGATAGTTAATCTTTTTAGGAGAATGATTACAGCCACTACCTGTTTGAGCTACATTGTTAGGAATCCCTTAAAATTGTTGAAATAGTTCTGTTCCAACACACTTGGTCGGAGGTAGTTTTGATAGTGGATTTTCTAACTTCATTCTTTGTCAAAAAGAGTTAAGAAAGATAACATAAAGAGATTTAAGAAGTTTAGGTTATGTTATTAAAGAGGTAATTAGGAATGAATAAGTAGTGTCCATTGGATTTGCTTGCTCTTTTGCTTCTTCTGGCATGTTACTTTGTGTCTATGGTTTCATTTGAGCATAAAATTAGTGGCTCTTTTGTCAATCTAAAGTAAACACTTCCCAATGTATCTTTGATAATGATATCATAGGTGGAGTGCAATAGATGAAAGGAAAAAATTCTATTACTGTAAAAATATTATTGTTTTCATGATGTGAATGTTTAGAATCAAGTGTTAGCCTCATGCTATTGTGTTAAAAATATGACATACAATATACTAGATTGGAAGTTTGGACTGTATAATGCGGCACTCGATAAGATATTTCATTTTACATAATACTCTTGCATTGCATCTCCATACAATTATTTTAGACATTCTTAGGTTAACATGAGGATGAATCCTTTATCTACGCTAGAAGTTTGTTCAAATTCCGCTACACAACAATGTTTTAGTGCCGCTATAGCGTTATTTGACTATATATTCTAACTGGTTGTTACTTCATTTAGAATGGGTGCTACAGCCCATCAGTTTCTGAAACATTTGTCCAGTAGATGAGCTATTGGATGAGTTGCATGGTGCTCAATATTTCTCTAAACTTTATCTCCGATCAGGGTATCATCAAGTACTTGTGCAACCAGATGACAGGTATAAAACTACAATTGGTGCTAGCAAGCTTGCTACTTCACTTGATTTCTCTAAGTATATGTTATATGATACTTAATGTCTGTTGATTTGTTTTGTAGTTCACCAAGTTGCTCACTGGAGTTGCCTATGAGACAAAGTAGACTTCATATTGATGAGCTCCATCAATAAGGTTAGCATTGTTGGAACACAATTTTGATGTCTTGCTTCAATAAGAAGATATGATAGGCCATGAATGGTAATTGATGATTTTTCTAGATCATTCGTTTTATTTACAACAAAGATTATAAGAGACAAAAGTAGACTATTCAAATCTAACAAACGTAATTGGTCAAAAGTAGACTATTACAAAAAAGTATTACAGATATTTTAGAGAATAATCTTATAGCATAAGATCATGATGAAATAAGATTTGATGTATGTATTATACCTTTGTACACTTCATTGCATAATTACTTGATGGTATCACCGGCCTATATCATTCACAAACAGCAGCCCATCCTTCACTTTATAGTGATTGGATGCTGACCATTTTGAACAATCTCTTTTAGAGTCAGGTCTGCCATCACTCCTTCTTTTAGCTCTTTGAAGAATTGGAATTGAGGCTCAGACCAAGTCATCATGAAGACTCTTGATAAGGTAACAGCAGCAATGTTCTCTCTTCCTGGGTTGTAGTCGATTTTAAAATCGTAGAATGAAATGAATTTATCTGACCAAGCTTGTTGTTATATGGTGTTTGTAAAGACTGATCTAGTAGGCTTTTTTTGATATGTCTTGATAACAAGTTTATGGCCCAAGAGGTAATGTCTGAACTTGGCCCTTGGCCAAGGCTTCGGTGATATCTAGCAACGTCTCTGCTATTGGCTCGATGCATTAGTTTCTAGACTGAATAGTTGAGAAAATTCAAGCAGAACAAGTACTGGGGCAGAAGTGATAGCTTGCATCAGCTTAAGTGCTCCAATTGAAAGAATCTTTTTTTAACAAGTTGATGAGAGGAACAATAGTGCTCGCATAAGATTAAAAAATCTTCGGTAGTATCATGTGAAGCCTAAAAACCCCTCAATTCACCACTGCCATCACTTTAGTTTTTTCCATTTTGACCCCTTCCCTTATACTATGCGACCAAGATTAATCTATCTCCAACTGACCAAACGAACATTTTGATAATTTAGAAAAATATAGATGCTGATGTAGTACCTGAATGTTCACATCACTGTTGTTAGGAGCTAGATCTAAAGCTAGGATCCTAACATCTTACGCGTTTTACGGCATGAATAGTGTTAGAGCGAAGGAAAGATCTTGATACGACCTAGATCTATGGGCGCACAGAGGAAGCGCGTAGACGCATAGGAGCGGTGCTCTCCGTCGTGCTGGGTAGAGGTGTCATTTTTGCCCATTTCCCAGTTTTGACCCGTTTCGCCTTCGTATTTTGCTTGTTTCCCATATAGAAAAGGCACGCGCACGAGGAGGAGAAGGAAGTAGCAGCAAACACGAAGATTTGAAGGCAACTTCGTTTTCTGTTCGTATTCCTCCATCAAAGCACTGTTCCTATTCTGAAACTTCAATTAAATGTTTCACTTTCAGATTCCCTCATTTTATTTATTCTATAAATTCTTTTCATTTCAACACTTCTCAATCTCATATATGAAACTCTCCTCAATCTTCTTGGCTGCAATCTACAATTTATGTTGCTGCCTCACGACCTCAATAATGTCTACGACTGCATCTGTTCCTAACTCTGTTGCCTGCAGTTCTGGTTCTGCATCTTCCAGAGTGCAGAAAAATGCATTAGGAAGCAGAACTGATATAACATGGAAACATGGTGTATCTGTTGATGGAGGAACCAGAAAAATAAAATGCAATTATTGTGGAAAAACATTTATTGGAGGAGTGTACATGAAACATCATTTGGTTGGTACACAACTCAACGCTGTTGCATGTGATGATGTACCTGATGATGTGAAGAAACACATGTTTGAACTTGTAAAATCCTTGAAAGATAAATCATTGAAGAAAACAAAAGAGAATGATACAGATAATGTAAAAGGAAAAAGGTTATTAGAAGAGGATGAGAATGCTACCCCTTCAAAAGTTTTCAAGAGAAATGTAGTAAGTACTCAAGCCACCATCAACAACATTTTTAAGAAGAATTTGAAAGAAGCATGTCTAGAAATAGCTTCGTTTTTCTACAATAATGCCATAGCCTTTAATGTTGCAAAGAGTGATGAATTTATAAGGATGTTGGAGATGATTTCAAGACATGGCCTTGGTTTTAAGCCACCTTCCTATCATCAAATTAGAACAAAGTACTTGAAGCAACAGATGGAGGAGACAGCTAAGGTCATTGAAGAACACAAACTTACTTGAAAGAAGACAGGTTGTACTATTATGAGTGATGGGTGGATGGACAAAAGATGGAGGACACTTTTGAATTTCTTAGTTTACAGCCCTAAAGGTACTGTTTTTTTAAAGTCAATAGATGCTTCTCATATAATAAAAACTGCTAATAAAATATATCAAATGATTGATCAAGTAGTGGAAGAAGTTGGAGAAGAAAATGTTGTGCAAATTGTGACCGACAATGCAACAAATTACAAAGCTGTTGGTGCA
Source organism: Cicer bijugum (assembly GCA_037974875.1). NCBI lineage: Eukaryota > Viridiplantae > Streptophyta > Magnoliopsida > Fabales > Fabaceae > Cicer > Cicer bijugum. Next base: position 1,084,927 of record JBBPBT010001178.1, on the reverse strand, counting down.
ATGTTAATGTTAAAAAGGTAGAGGCTCTATTGGACACCGTGTGCAGCACATTGTATTGATCTCATGTTAGAGGATTTTGAGAAAAAGATAATAGTTCTTCATGAAATAATTTCAAAGGGTAAGAAAATTACCCAATATATATATTCAAAGGCTTCTTTAATTTCTTTATTACAACATTTTACCAAAGGAAAAAATTTGGTGAGACCAGCCGCTACTCGATTTGCAACATCTTATTTAACTTTGGGTTGTCTCATGGAGAACAAAGGATCATTGATAAGAATGTTCACATCTACTTAGTGGATATCAAGCAAGTTTGCAAAAACTAGTGAAGGGAAATATGTTGAAGAAGTGATTATGGATAAAGAGTTTTGGAAAAAGATGGCAATTTGCTTAAAAGGTGCTTATCCACTAATCAAAGTACTTCATTTAGTGGATTCAGATGAGAAACCAGCAACGGGGTTTATTTATGAGGCAATGGTTCAAGGTAAAGAGAGAATCCAAACTGCCTTCAATGGTGTTCAAAGAAGGTACTATTATTTCTATTTTCTACAAATTATGCAAATTATGAGACAATCTCTCCTCCAAAGGTTTCCTCTTCACAATAGATCTACTACTCTATTCAACAATTGATTACAATATTCAATAAAGCTTATACTTAGCACTAAAGTTCATTCAATGATTTAGATCCATAACCACAAGGTCCAAAATCAAACCTCTAACTCTCTTGTGAAATGGATTAGATCTTTATATCATTTGAAACCAAGGTACACCATCTTGGTCTAAGTCAATAGAAGTAATAATCAATGTTATTATAGGGCATGATGCTATTTTTTCTTGATTTGGATAAACTTACATATGAAACACAGGGCATGATGTTATTTTTTCTTGATTTGGATAAACTTACATATGAAACACAGCTTATACTTTGCACCAAAAGTTCATTCAATGATTTAGCATGAATCATGACCTCAAGACATCTCAAGTGGTGTGTTTATGATTTTGTTACCATATGAGTACAATAATTTACTGCAAAAGACTGCTAGCAAGTTTGTTACTTCACTTGATTTCTAAGCATATGTTGTTTGATACTTAATGAATGTTGATTTCTTTTATGGTTCAATAAGTTGCTTGCTGGACATAAGGTAAAGCTGGCGAGGAAGAGATCGCTGAGGTAGTATCAATATAATTTCTGGACTGGATATCAGAGTGTGTTTCTATATCATTTCATGAAATGCTTGTTCTGCAGATAATTTTTGGTAGTGTTGAGCCTCTTGAGAGTTATTCTGCTCATCTATTGCTATCAAAAGTTGAAGTATACTTTATTGTGCTCGAGACAAAAGGATTGCATTGCATTTATGGATTTAATGTTTTCACTACTCATCTAATAATATAATTATATATGCAGAGGACAAAAAATCCTTTCAAAAAGATACCTGAAATCTTAACAAAAAAGCAGAAACACATACAATTCTCTTATTGATCTTAAAGTGTATTACTTTCATTATAATTTATAAATATGTTACAAATGTATTTATTCCCTAACCAATGTCAAAATGTCACAAAATATCATTAGCCCTATTTAAAATATGTCTTAGATTTTATTTATTTGCTTAGTGCATAATGTAAAAAAATAATTGTATAATTTCATCTCCCCATTCTAACCATCCAAAAGAGCATAACTTGCAAGTTTAATTCACCAAGAGACTACTCTGCCAGTTCAAAAATTCAGTCACCACCATCATCAAATGGATCTTTTTGTACATCTCCACTACTATCCCACATGCCACAACCACATATCGCTTATTTTAATATCCTCATAGAAGGAACAAATGTGTATGTACTTTATTTTCGTTGTGCTCTGGTTGGATATTACTTCATTCTTGAAATGTAATCATATTTATCTTGAATTATAAGTTTAGTAGTATTAATGATTATTTATGCAAATAAATTTCTTTAATACTCTTTAGTTTATTGCTGTTATTTTATATAACAAATGCATAGCTTAATTTTTTATTGACCAAAAATTAAGTATATAGTTAATTTTGTACTCAAATATTTATGAAACATTGATAGGAATGATGATTGGTGATTTTTATATCTCATTCTTTTTATTGATTAACAAAGATTAAAAATTATGGACTATTCGAATATATCAAATGCAAAATTTTCTAAAAGTAACCTTTTAAATAATATAAACATGATTTTAAATAATATTTATTTATTTTTAAAATTGATTTTTATAATA
>JBBPBT010001178.1:1017932-1074413 GCA_037974875.1 Cicer bijugum | reverse complement strand
CATTTTTTTTTTTTTATAATAAAGATTAAAAATAATGGACTATTCGAATATGTAAAATGTAAATTTTTTTCAAAAGTAACCTTTTATTTTAACTCTATAATTATTTACTAACATTACAAACAAATTTTATTTCATATACAAATGTTTTAAGGAATAATATATGGCACAATGCCATAGTTGAAATATGATTGAAAGTATATTTTTGTATACTTCAGTTACTAATTTTTAATAATGTTTCTTTTAAAAAAATAGAATTATGTGAGATATTATTTCAAATCTACTATAAATCTAAATCAAATATTCAACACTATACCTGAAGAAAATTTTTAAATCAAATTTGTTTCACTCTAATAAATTAAAATATTGAGTATATTCAAATTTAAACTATTTTTTGATGCATTTAGAGATACTTTTCTTTGAGAAATTCAAATCTAACATAAAATATAAACATTATAAGAAAAAATATTATGGCACAAAGACTATATATAGTTGAAATATGATTGGACGTATATTTTTGTACACTTCATTGCAAAATTACAATTTCTGAATAATAATAGCAAGAGTAGTATTTATTACTAAGTACTAATAATAATAATAGCAAGAGCAGTATCTATTACCGCCTCTTCCAACATAAGCCACCTCTTCCAAATCAAACATGTTATGTTCTTCTTCCTCCAAAACTAATGTAACTTTTCTAATACAACAAAAAATAATATGCATAACAAAACTATATTATATAAGTTTTTACATCTATTGTTCCCTCATGTGTTTGCTGCAATGTGTCCCACATCTCTTTGGCAGATTTACAATTAGATACCCTGAAAAATTCGTCAGCCGATAATGCAGAGGTAATTATATTTTTAGCCTTAGCATTATATCCTACTTTTTTCTTGTCATCTTCAGACCAATCTGATCTGGGTTTTGGGATTAAAGAATTATCTGTGCCAGCTATTCTAGGCACATAGGGTCCATCTATTACTGCTTCAAGTATATCAAGACTACATGCTTCTAGAAAAATTTACATACGCTCTTTCCAATACATGTATGCAGCCCCATTAAACGCAGGGGGCCTTGCCAAGGATGCACCTTCTCCTAGAAATTCTACAGAGGTCATTTTCTTTTATGAGTGTTACTCTAAAAAAGGTCAGGCTCTTAATGCCAATTGTTAATGATTTATGTCCTCTATTTGTTAAAAATTTATATGAAATGTCTTTACTAATCTTACAAGATTACTAATCAGTTTAACAAAGACAATTTACAACATTTATTCAAGAACAAAGATTGCATGTAAATCAACATAAGTGTTCACATACAATGCTCATTCAAAATATCAATCAAGACAGAATTTTGCTAACACATACATTCAAGATTAAGCATTCATGCAATATTGAAATAAAGAGAAATGATGGGAAAATTGTGCACCGAGATTTATACTGGTTCGACTATCAGCATGACAGCCTACATCCAGTCCTGAAATCTCCAGTCCTGAAATCAAACCGATTTCAGCATTTTTCCAATAGAATCGTCTAGAGTATGTTTTACAGATTGTCCAGCTCACACAAGGCCTATCTATTCAACTCTCTCACTTCTATTACACAGCCACCGTATCCCTTGAGTTAATTTCCAAACTCTCTCAAGATAACGATGAGACTTCTTCTTGATGAACACCCTCACCAACGAAGATAGTCACCAGTTTCTATATTGGGTTTTTACAGAACTTTCTTTACAGTTGTTGTTTACAGAGATGATAAAAGATCAAAGATCACAAATGAATGCGACTCAATCAAACTATGAATTACACACAATAAAGATTTGCCAAAAGAGTATTTTGTGTGTGTTTTCAATTCTTTCTCTCAAAGTATTTTTTCCAAATTTCAGTGTTATGAAAAAATGTAATCAATTATTGTCTTGGTTGTTTCAAAGTTGTATGAGAAAAAGTGATTTGAGTCAGCTTATATATGTTAAGAAAAACAATAGTAAAAACGATTCCTCAATCAATTTTATAAAGGTTTAAAAACAGCTTAATCGATTGCCCAATCGATTATCGTGTTTCTTGTTTTTCTTGGTTCTTGAAAATATATGAATGAATCGATTTGCCAATCGATTCTTTTAATGCTTAAATCAGAAACAGAAGCATGTTCATATCAGAATCAATTGAGTAATCGATTATAGGTAGGTATTTTGTTCAAACAACGAGATCAAAACAATCGATTACGTAGTCGACTCATATTTACTCATAATCGATTTGGCAACAGGCTGAATTTTCCATATAACACAAAACTTTAATCTAATCGATTTGCCAATCAATTGAACTGATCACAGTGACTCAAACATTTTGCTTCTATCGATTCGTCAACCGATTTTACTAGTCTCAATGATTCAGATATTTTACTTCAATTGATTTGCCAATCGATTTGACTTGTTATAGTGGCTCAGCCATTTAGTTGAAAATCAATGTGTCAATCGATTAGAAACTTGTTTCTGATATATGATTAAGCATTTCATTTTCCCAATCGATTACCTAATTGATTAGTATATATCTTTCAAGTTAAGAAACTAATTTCAATTGATTGTCCAATCGATTTGATTTATCACAGAGACTAAGTCAGATAAAAAACTTTTTCACAATCGATTTGCCAATCGATTGTTTCAGTAAGTGGTTGGCTCTGTGACTCAACAACTCGATTACTCAATTGATGTCCCAATCGATTGTCTATTCGATTGGTTGATTACAGAGGCCAAGTCTGATGAAAAAGAGTTTTCTGAATCGATTTGTCAATCGATTTGCAAAGTATTAGCTTGGCTCTATAAGTTACAAAATCGATTTCTCAATTGAAGTGCCAACCGATTGTCCAATGGATTGGTTTATACCCAGAGTTCAGGTTTCACTAAAATCCTTTAAGTAATCGATTTCCCAATCGATGTACTTAGTGAAAACTCTAATTCTGAGTCAAGCAATCGATTGCACAATGGATTTAGCAATTGACTTGCTAATCAATTTGTTTACTTGTTAATTTTAAGATTTCATTTTTAATTTGGCAAATACTTAAGCATGAAATCACATTGATGAGTCTACTAAATAACTACTACAACCACTAATGACACTAGATAGAATTGCATCTTTCTCCAGCATATTCTCTACTTTTTGCTTGATTCCTTGTGTTCCAAGCTTGTGTCCAAGTGTATAGTGTTTGCTTGTTTTTTTTTGAAATGTAACTCGGTTCAAACTGTTAGTTTTATCAAATGATGCATGAACATTGTATGTTTGTTAATTATGTCAAAATCATGATCAAGAGGACTTATGTCTAACAATCTCCCTCTTTTTGCTTAAGTGACAAACATACAATTTTAACTTGAGTTTTTCATTCCAAGGTTTAACATTCTAATTACAATTGTTTAAAAGCTCCCCCTGAATTTTAGCATGCATGATTCATTTAAGTAGCAACAGCACAATCAGTGTCTTAGAGCTTAAAACAAATACAAAACAGTATCATCAGAGTATCATAGTACTATAATCACTTTCATATTATCAGAGCTATAAACATTATTACTTCAGTGATGCAGTATCAGAGCTATAAAAGCTATAGCAACATCAAATTTAGTTATAATGTACAATATCAGAGTTATTTCAACCAGAGCAATTCGAGTTAACTATAACATACTATAGTATCACAGTTATCACAAAATTTAACAGATTAGCAGCAGATTAGTAGTGGTATCAGCACATGATTAGTAATGGTATTAGCACATGCAAGTAAAAAACTGGTATTAGAATAGAAATAACTGGTATCAGAACAAATAGCACATATCAACTGGTATCAGAACAGAAATCAGAACATGAATTAGCACATGGTATCAGAACATAACTCAATTTTGTAGCACATGGTATCAACATAACATGAAACACAAGTTAAATTCGTTACATTTTCTCCCCCTTTGTCATTGAATGCAAAAAGGTATAACAGGAGAGAATATGTTGCTTTTTTATGACGTCTGAGGTTAAGGGATGATTAAATTTTTTCTATCCATATTCTTGAGGATAAAGACCCTACCTGAGAAAACTTTCTTTATGACGTATGGACCCTCATAGTTAAGACCATTTTTCACAATAATCCTTTTGAATGGGTAAGATCTTTTTTATCACCAAGTCTCTTTCCCAAAATTCTTGAGGACGTATTTTTTTTTGTACACTCTTTTCAATCCTTTTCGCCAACCTTTTTCTTCAATTAAATTCAATTGATCGAAATAGGTGTGTATCCATTCTGATTCCTCTAGTTTGACTTTCATAAATACTCTTAGCAAAGGGGATTTCTACTTCAACAGGCAGCACAACCTCCATCCCACATACTAGGTAAAAAGGGGTTGCCCCAGTTGAAGTGCATATTGAGGTACGATACCCGTGTAGTGCAAATGACAACATCTCATGTCAATCTTTGTATGTTACAACTATTTTCTGAATAACCTTTTTTTTTTTATGTTTTTATGTTACAATCTTCGTTCTACACAACCGTTTGATATTTTTTTCGTAAAATTTTAAAGATCGATTCACAAGTTGCAATTAGTTGTGATATAAATCTTGAAATATAATTTAGTCTCCCAAAAAAACCGTGAATCTCTATCTCTGTACTTTGGGGAGATATTTCCAAAATGGCTCGAACTTTATATGGGCCGACCTCTATTCTTTTTTGACTATCCAAAAATTGTAACACTTTATCCAACCATACGTCTAAAGTGCATTTGAAGGGGTTAAGTTTTAGCTTGAACTTTTGGAATCTTTCAAAGAGTTTCTTTAGATCAATCATATGTTTTTCTTTTGTTTGTGACTTAGCAATCATGTCATCTACATAAACTCATATCTCTTTATGTATCAAGTCATAGAATCAAGTTACCATAGCTCTTTGGTAGGTTGCCCTAACATTCTTTCGACCAAAATGCCTTACCTTGTAACACAATGTTCCCTAAAGGGTGATGAAAGTTTTTTTTCCATATATTTGGCTGCCATCTTGATTTGATTGTATCCCGAACAACCATCCTGAAAGGAGAAAAAGCGAATGGTGAGCCATATTGTCATCCAAAATATCGATGTGAGGTAACGAAAAATCATCTTTAGGATTGACTTTGTTAAGGTCCCTATAGTCGACACACATTCGAACTTTGTCATCCTTTTTTCAGCACCGATACAATATTGGCTATCTATTGGGGATATTTTGCCACAGCGAGGAACCCAACGCCAATTTTTTACTTCTCCTTAATTCTTGTTTGACCGAAGAAAAATTGGGTTTTAAGGGAAATTTATGCTCAACTATGTTAGTAACCAATCCATACATATCCTGATATGATGAGGCAAAAATATCTTTCTATTCATGTAGGATTTCGATTAGTTCATGATATACTTTTACTTTAAGATAGTGTTGACTTTAATTTCTTTTCTATTTTCTTCTTTCCCTAGATTAATTACTTTTATTGATTCCTTATGGAACATAATGTCTTGCCTTCTTTTTCTGCCAATTTTAACGATTCTAAGGGAAATTCATAAGCTTTTTCATTATCTTTTATTGCTTGATTAGTAAGATGGTCAAAGTTATGTGGCAGAATTTCGGTACAATCATATGCGAATGAATTATTCTCAAAAATTGGAATTGCATCGAATACTATAGGCAACTTGATTGTCTCCCAATTCTTAATTTTTGTTTTTGCATCGTATGGACAAACCCGATTAGCATCATCGATGGAAAAATCATCTCTAGCTACTACAACATGAATCTTGTTTGTCTTTCCTTTTTTTTTTAAATGGCCAATCTTTGCTTGTCAACTTTGGTTGATTCGTAATCTAAATCCTATTTATCTCTATTCTCATGAAGTTTTATCAGTCCTTTGAGTCGTTCCTCATTCTTCCCCAAACTGTGTCATGGATGATGCCCCCATCTTAACATGAATCTGACCACCATAATAGTTGTGTTTGATAGATGTAGTTCTATGTTGTCATTTCGACGTAAGCGTTGTCCACGATTTCTAGTGTTTGGAAGGCGATCTCCAGAGCTTACTCTATCGTCTCAACGTACGGTATGGTGGAAAACTTACTCACCAACGAGTCTTCCTCTTCTGACACGGTTATCAATTGGTCATATTTCATATACTTTAGCTTTTGATGTAGAGTTGATGGCACCACACCAATACAATGGATCCATGGTCTCCTCAATAAGCAGCTATAGGTGGGTACAATATCCATTAAATGTAACGTGATTTCAAAAGTGATCGGGCCTATTTGAATTGGGAGTTCAATTTATCCCATCATTTCTCTATACTCCTATCGAAAGTTTTAACAAGGACTCTTGATATCATATGATCGAGGCACATTGCTGATATGTGCAACGCTTTGTTATGGCCTATTTCTTTGACACACAGTTCGTCATCTATGAAGGTTATGTGACTGTTAGTAATAATGTTATTTATGATGCCTCCATATTTGTCACAAGTGATATCTTGAGTGATATGGACTTCATTTAGTATTTTTTGTAATAGCTTCCAATGGGACTCATAATTCATCAGCAAATATATCAACAAAAATTTTGTGGGGGCGACCTAGCTCTTAAATCAGATGATAAAGGCTAGTCAACCAAGCTCTTAAAACAAAGGATGAGGGACTATCATCTCTGCTCTTAAATCAGAGGATGTGGGTCAATATCTCGTCTTTTAAATAATATGGTGTGGGTTAGTGTCTCAAATTTAAATTTAACCACTAAATATGAAATGTCATGAATGCATTTAATGAATGAACATTTTCCTTCATTTTGATCTTTTTTTTTTTAAAATTTTTTCAATCAATTTTTTTTTATTTCTTTCACCTCTTTACGGACATATCCTGGATTCATGGATGAAAAATATGCACCACTTCAAATAAGTGATGGCGATTGTCCTTTTAATCTTTAAAGAGATTTTTTCTTACATCATCGACTTGATCTTTTGTTGCCCCTACCTTACATGTAAAGACATTATACTAGTTTTGACCTCTTGACATTCACATAATTTGTGCCCCAACATATGATTATCATAAAAATGTATTTTGAAAAAAGAAAAAAAAAAGATTTATAACACAAGAAAGTAGTGAAGGATGGTTCAGACAATGATATTTAATGAGAAAATCTATGGTACAAAAAAAATATTGATAGAAAGAAAAGAAGATAAGGTGGTCACATATGGGTAAATGACCCAATTTGTTAGTAGTTTTTCATAAAATAAATGTGCTAATAACTCATGCCACATTTTCAATCATGTTATTAACCTACTTTGGAAGATATGATTTCCTCCAATCTATATTCACAGTCTTTCAGAATATGTTCAGCTTCGACTTTGATGTGTGTATGTAAGCTATATTCTTTGATCATCCTTTTTTAGATTCTCAAAAAGTGATCTTCTTTCATTCTATATTTTTTTTTGTCCCTAATTTTTGCTTAGATTGTCTTTTCGGGTTTTCAACCTAACCAACTTTTTTTCTAACTTTTGCCTAGGTCACTCTTTTGGATGTTCAACTTACCAAGTCTTCATTAATTTTTGCATCCTCGTTTTTGCCAAGGTCGCCCTTTCGGGTTTTCAACCAAGCGAGTTTTTATTCATTTTTGTACCCATATTTTTGCCTAGGTTGCCATTTCAGATTTTCAACCTAGCAGGTATTTATTGTTATTTTTTTTTATACCCTAATTTTTGCTTAGGTCGTCCTTTCAGGTTTTCAACCTAGCGGGTATTTATTATTATTCTTGCACCCTAATTTTTGCCTAGGTCGCCCTTTCAGGTTTTCAACCTAGCGGGTATTTATTATTATTATTATTATTATTATTATTATTATTATGATTTTGCACTCTAATTTTTGCCTAGGTCGCCCTTTCGGGTTTTCAACCTGGCGGGTCTTCATTTAGATGTAATACTTCTTGAAGCATCAATGTTGCAAGTAGTGATAAGTCTTCTTGATCCATATTGGTGTGGATCAGAGCCACACTTGAATGTATTTTTTATGGTATTGGGGGCTCATATAGTTGGGAGTTCATTTATCTTGCCAATCCTTTTAGATATGTGAAATATTCTTGAATGCTAATTCTTTCTTTTGAAGCTCTAAAGTTTATATGTTCTTCTTTTAAGACCTTGTGTCCTTGACATGAGGCAGTCAACATTTCTCTTGAATTGAGTTCAATCGGTCAACACAGGTCGTTACTCTTGATAAAGGGGTTTTTGTTCGAGTGGGTCGCACTGCCTTTATTCTATATAATAAAAAACAAAGGGGTGCCCAGTTATATGCTGATACTCATGGAGGGTATTCTACAATTACGAGGTAATGTTTGGTATGATAATCTTTCATATAATTTTCTTATATATTTGATAATGAGCAGGGTAGTCGTGAATTTTATTCTTGTGAATGACTATTCTTCATTGTGACTCACTTTGAATATTGAAGATAAAGTAGCTACAGTCAGCTAGTTGATTATATTATTGAGGGACATGATAGAAAATGACTTCAATATTTTTTTAGACATTTGTCTAATATGTATATACAAAATGATCATCTTCTTATTCCAACTTTTCCGTTCTTGATTTAGTTGATTGAGGATTACATTCAAGCCTCATGAACGTTCAACATCTTCATTTTTGATTCGTAGGCGGTTAAAATATCCATGGCACAAACTTGAAATTCCCCACATGATTGACATATTCGAAACATATTTAGACAATGATTAAGATAAAACCACTTGTTTAAGGGGATTAACGTGACGTTAATCTCATGCCCCAACATATCGAAGTCCATCCAAATAGTGGATTTTTGTATCGTTCTCACATTCTGTGGAATTTATAGCATGATTGAAATTATGTATGAGATTTTAGAAAACTTTATTATGAATGAACTACTTCCAAATATGTTTGGTATATGGTTTAAAGAAGAGAAAGAAAAATAATGTTTAGTAAGAGATTGTGAAATATATGATGAGTGAGAATGGAAAAAGAAACAATACAAAATGCATTTATTGACATTCGAAATATTGAGGCACATCAATATGATCAATGTGTTAGGATCAAATTAAATAACATTAACAATCATGGGAAAACTTGCCCCTTGTATATATATGGGAGAACATAGTCAATAACTTCAAAGTTGTGTTTAGTCAAGGTTTTTTCTTCAATAGTCATAAAAAATTCATACAAGATTTGTCATTTTTTAGATTGATGATATCAAATAATAATTGGTAGTGATGAAATTTCAACATAGACGGCCCAACTTCTAGAGATTTACTTGTGATGAAAGCCAATGAAGTATGTTCATGACTCAGAAGTAGGGGGTGTATGATGAATATGAATCTAATTAGTATCAGGTTCAAATATTGTGGACAACTGGATTTAGATAGAGTATAACCAAAAAGTAGACTAAAAGGTGATAATTGTTAGACTTATGAAATCAAATGGGTAACAAATGAGTTTTTCGTGATAGTTTTTTTTTTTCATGAAGGATCCCCATGATTTCAAGTATCGAGAGTTTGTAAGATTTCCAATCTTTTAGCCATATGAATTTTCATTTGGTTTAGATCATTTTTTTATGTTTCAATTCATCCATGATTTTAACTCGGGAACATGTCCGATAAGGGTGTCACGATATTTTTTCTTTTTGCTTTTGCTTTTGTTTTTGTCTTTTGTCTTTTTTTTTTGTTGAAGGAAAATGTTATGAGAATGTAAAAAAATGAATGAAATGATTATGCATTTAACTAAAACATTTTACTACCTCCTAATATGCAATTATTTTTTCTAAGAAAAATGAGAAAAAAGATAAATTTGTTGTAATATGAAGTAAAGGATGAAACATACATGATTATGGCCTACATGGTTCTTTTCTTATTTGATGATTTTTTATTGTGAACCTTTACTATTGGTGGCTCTATAGTTCTAAATTGGCTCCTAGAGCACACAACTCAATTCTAAAATATTAAACCAATTAATAGGTAAACTATTAAAATAGCAATATTCTAGAAAAAGTCAACTCTATGTGAGACTTTCATGACAACCAAACAAAATGTACATCCAGAAGATTATCATTACACTGTCTCTAACTTATCTTAGATTTGCACTCAGCCCGAGTATAGAGCCCACTCATAAGTGGGTGAGTTGTGTTAGGGTAGTGTATAGAAAAATAAATAAGATAAAAAAAATTATCACAATAAAAATAAATTGACAAAACACATATAATTATATTCACATTATAACAAAATAAAAAATAATAATAGGGGTAATATAAATAAAATAATAAATAGTAAAATAACTATATATAATTAATTAGACTGGGCTTGACTCTCAAAAGTCCCCAGTGGAGTCGCCAGCTGTTGCGTCCGATTTGTCCGCGAAAAAAAGAGTCGTCACCAATTTTATTTTTTATTAAAGGAAAAATTGGTAAAACAAAAAATTTGAATTCGGGAGTCGATTACGAGTAGGGAAGTATTACCACCCTGCAACGTCTGTTAAAACGGTTACCTTATAATTAATTATATACAAACTATTTATTTATTTACTTATTTATTTTTTTTTACCCCAAAAGAATAATAAAAAAATTAGATTATTTACATTAATAAAAGAAGAAAAAATATTTATTTTATTAATTTAGTTTGACAAGGGAAAAACCTGGCTCCTACGTATCCCCTGGTGCAATAGGGAAATCAAAACACACGTAGTTCTTGGGTATAAAATATTCGTGTGTTGACCGATTTTATTATTATTTTTATTTATATACGTATTAAAAAAATAAAAATGTAATAATAATAATAATGATAAATATAATAATAATAATAATATTTGTTTGTTTTAACGTAAAGAATAAATTAATTTTTTAAGAAAAAAATTTTCGTAACGTGATGGTTTGTGAACGAGACAAATGGACACGACGATTAAATAAATTCTTATTTTTTTTTTTATATTTTAGAAAAGAATCTGAACAAGAATTAGAGGCAAACAAGAACCGAAAACACTTGTGATTGTTTAAAGCTTATATCCCTAATTATTTATTTTTATTTTTTATATTTCTTCACATATATTTATATATTTATTATTATTGTCATTATTATTATTATTATTATTTCCTTTTTTAATAAAGTAAAAAATAAATAAAAATCGGACAAAATTAGGTGTCAACATATATTATTATATTTATTTACTCTCAATCAATTATTTAAAAAAAATATTTGTCTTGTATAAATATTTGAAGATATTGAAAATTTTATTATATTATTATATCTATAGACTATCGATTAATTAGTTTATTAAACAATATGACTACTATAAATCTATCAATATAAACCATTACAAAATATCATAATTACTCTTATTCCAAAATCTTGATAGATGGATTGGAGGGACTAGTTTTTTTTATAATTTAATTTAATATTAAATATTTGTTAAATCAAATAATAAATAATGAAAATTAACCATTATTAGAATCTAATAATTCAACAAACCTTTAATTTATTATTCCAATAACTATTGAAATTAGTTTTTAATATATTAAATTTAAATAAAACATAGAAATAAAAGAAATTATTGCATGATTTCCCCCTTTTAATTTCTTTACATATCATTACTATATATTGGAGTATGTTTGAATTCTTTTCTATTTATTGCATGATACTTGATAGTGAAGAAGGAAAGGGTGAGACACTTGTGACGAGGACATATACACTTGTGACGAGAACATAAAAAACATAACCAAGATCAAAGAAGTCAAATGATGCTTTAAATAACTTGACAACCACTTAATTTGAAACAAGTCCAACTCATGAAGAATGGAAGCCCGAGATAGTAAATTCCTTAATCCAAATCAAAGAGGTTAAGGAATGAAAGTTGCATCTATGTGTTATCAAATTTTAATATTAGTTTTAATTAAATTAATAGATTGAATTAGTAAAAATATTTGGGTCTAATTTAAAAAACTTGAGTGGAGCCAAATTTAGAGAACTTGTAAGGTGGTGTCAATATAAGGCAAACACCTAGCTAATGCAAAGGGAGATTTTGAGCATTTTTTTATTTGTAGACTTTGCACTCTAAAGTTCTTGAAAAGAATTCACTTTGAACCTATCAAGGTTGTTAATCCTTGTGGCTTTCTTTTTAGCTTATCAATCCCAAGATTGTGGTGCCATTCTATTCTTGGTTGGTTTGTTGAATTATAAGTTTTAGTTTCCTTTACATAAAAACCCTAATATATAAATTTTATTAGTTTTCGTGATTAGTAACGTGCGCTCATATCTCAAGTTTTAATTAGTCTATTTTGGCGATTCAATAGCCTAACTTGCGTTTTAGAACGTTTTCTTTCACCTCGTTTTGGAATTGCCTGATTAGGAGTTTCGTAAATTATGTTTATTATGGCACCAATCGTTAATTTTCCAACCTAAAGTGATTCATGACAAAAATAGAACCGTATCATTTGATACAAGAGCTTGTCTCTAGGTTTGGAATTGAATTAAATTATGTTTATGCATTTTTTTTTTTCTGAAACATAAAATTCCTAGTTGTGTTGCTTTTATTTGAATTGCTGTTTTTACTTGCTTAATTGTTGTTACTTGAAAAAACATACAAAAACAAAAATACAAAAAAAAAAAAAACAAATTATTGTGTTGTTAAAGTATTGCACACTATCTATTTGACAAAATTCTTTGGAGTATTTTTTTCAATCCTATTACTACTGTTTTATGTTACCTTAAGTTCTTCTTACCAATTTTGGTTCAAAAATCTTGAGGTTCTTAGTGATTCAATTCAGAACTTAAAGTTAGCAATTGAGTAGAAAAAGGCAAGAGAGATACTTTTTATAAAAAGCCTAAATTGAGTGAAACACGAGTGATAAATTCAAGAGTTTAGCATGCGAGCTGTGTGGTGAGTTTTTTTTCCTTTCATTTTTGTTTTTTTGTTATTTAAAGTATGTTAGGAATAGGTGTGGATGATAGCCTTGCTCAAGGGGGAAACAACATATTGTTAGTGCATGTTATAATTGCTGAAATGCAAAAGATGTTTAGGGAGCATAATGAAGATTTACATACTGGAATTGAGTAGTTAGAAGATCAAGAAAATCATGGTGATATGAGGTATGCAAAATATAAAAGACATGTAGAATATAAAAATGAGGATCAAGAAAAGAAGAGAAGTATATCATATTATGAACATATTTGAGATTTTGTATTGGATCTGGAGTATGCGAAATATCTTTACCAAAATGGATATT
This sequence comes from Cicer bijugum, assembly GCA_037974875.1. NCBI lineage: Eukaryota > Viridiplantae > Streptophyta > Magnoliopsida > Fabales > Fabaceae > Cicer > Cicer bijugum. Next base: position 1,061,179 of record JBBPBT010001178.1, on the reverse strand, counting down.
CAAAAGAGGCAAGAAAAGTAGACAAGCTACCCTTGAGAGAGAAAGAGAAGATCAAAGAAAATAAAGAGGATGACGAAAAAAAATAAGTTAGCTATGAGAGCAAAAGAGAAAATTAAAGAAAAGAAAGAAGAAGAGTAGAAACATTTGAGAGACAAAAAAAAAATTGACAATAACTATTTGTCCAACTTTGATAATTATCGATTACAAGTACTTGATGAAGTGTCTCTAAAGGAGGAATGTGATCAATATATTGACTTTGAAAGCAAAGAGAAAGATGAGGGTAAAATTGAAAGTCTCTTTAAACAAGCGAATAAATTGAGTGAAGCAATGTTAGTGCTCGAAGGTGATTATTCAAAGGTTCCTCAAAAGGATGCTTGTAAGGAAATTATTGAGTCACCATTTGATTGTGATGAAGAGAATTTCAGTGAGACTCTACTTGCATTGAAGCCCTTGCAAATACCGAGTAACATATTGTTTGCCACAAATTTCAATCCAAAGAACGTAAATTTGGTCAAGAATATCTACTTCAAAAGGTATAACTTTATCTCGATCTTTAGAATTTCATACCTTTATCATAGATGTGATAAAATTTTAATTGTTCATAATGGAAATGTGTTTCACCGACTTATCATATTTGGTAACTTCCAAATTTCCGTTTGAGCTCAATGAATATGATGAGCTTGTGGTTTATTTGGATTATTTCTTCAAGTGCGATAGAATAGAACTTAAATTTATGGTCAAATTTCTTTACTGAGAGACTGATGATGTAATAAAAAACATAACCAAGATCAAAGAAGGCAAATGATGCTCTGAATAACTTGATAGCAACTTTGTTTGAAGCAAGTCCAACTCATAAAGAATTGAAGTCCAAGATAGTAAATTGCTTAATACAAATTGAAGAAGTTAATGAATGAAAGTTGCGCATGTGTTATCAAATTTTAATATTAGTTTTAATTAAAGTAGTAGATTGAATTATAAGAATATTTGGGTCTAATTGTAAAAACTTGAATTAGGCCAAATTTAGAGAACTTCTATGGTGGTGCCAATATAAAAGGAAAACCCCTAGCTAATGCAAAGGAAGATTTTGAACATTAATTTTGTGCGACTTTGCTCTCTAGACTTCTTGAAAGAGTTCACTTTGAACATATCAAGGTTGCTAAGCTTTGTATTGTTCTTTTTGCCTTATCAATTCCTTGATTGTGGTGTCATTCTGTTCTCGGTTGGTTTGTTGAATTATGATTTTTCAGTTTTCTTTACATCAAAACCCTAATATTCAAATTTTACCAGTTTTCATGACTAGTACACTGCGCTTATATCTCGAGTTTTAATTAGTCTATTTCGAAGATTCAATGGCCTAAGTTGCATTTCAGAATATCTTCTTTCGCCTTGTTTTAGAGATTCAATCCATGAAAAAGTGTTGTTCAACAACTACCAAGATAATTAAATATCACATACTTGGCAAAGTCCTAACAATGAATAATGGGAAGATGTAAAAGTAGGTCATTTGTGTTGGAACCAAGTTGGTTTTACATTAAAAGTTTTGATATGAACAAAAGCATTTTATCAAAACAATATATTTGACTTCAAAGAGTATGAAAGAAGACTAATGTTTTTGAAGAAAATCTAAAATAAGATTTATTTCAAATTTATAATTGAATAAGTTGCATTTCAAAATATCTTCTTTCACCTTGCATCAGATATTCAATCCATGAAAAGTGTTGTTCAACATCTACCAAGATAATTAAATATCACATACTTGGCAAAGTCCTAACAATGAATGATGGTAAGATGTAAAAGTAGGTCATTTGTGTTGGAACCAAGTTGGTTTTACATTAAAAGTTTTGACGTTAACAGAAGTATTTTATAAAAATAATATATTTGACTTCAAAGAGTATGAAAGAAGATTAATGTTGTTGAAGAAAATCTAAAATAAGATCTGATTCAAATTTATAATTGAAGAAAATCTAAAATAAAGATTTAATTCAAATTTATAATTGAAAAAAAATCTAAAATAAGATCTCATTCAAAATTATAATTGAAGAAAATCTAAAATTAGATTTGATTTAAATTTAATATTGATGATAATTTAAAATAAGATTTGGTTCATATTTATAATTGAAGTAAATCTTTGACCAAGCTGAAAAGAAGATGTGGTCAAGATTTGAAGAAAATTTAAGCAGTATTTGATCAACATTTTATTAAGATTTAAAAAAGATTTTATTTGAAGAATTTACAAATTCAATCTACACAAAATAGAAAAAGAATCAATCTGATGAATTTATAAACTCAATTTGACCAAGATACAATTCAGAATTAAACCAGAACTAAATTGAAACCTAAATTTTTGCTATAAATAGACACTCAAGGCTAAAGGAGAAAAGCATCGAAAAACATAAAAAAAGAACTCAAGCTCAAAGTTCTCAATTAATCTTAAAGTTTACAGAGAGAAACTCTTGTTCAAGTTAGAAATATTTTATGAGTGCTCTTTTCTTAGAGTGTGAAAGTTCTCAACATTTGATTAAGCTTTTGCGTTTGTTTAGGGGGAGTTTAATTATATATTTATGAACATTGAATATTAAGTTATTAAAACCATTGAATAACACAAACTAAAAAAGAAGAAAGAAATGCAATAGTCAACCTTTTCGGCCTTTACAGACCTTTCATCTTGCAGCGTCTTTGTAACTACTTCATTGCTTATTTTTCTTTTGCTTCAAAACATGGACCTGTCTCTCTTGATTTTTCTTTAAATATTTAATCCTTGTAAAGGGGTTTTAAAGTTATTGTATATTAAAAATTAAAAGACAATTCTTTCTCTTACTAAAAGTAAACTTGCTGAAGAATCGCATGTTTTAAGGAGCAATGAATGATGTATATAAATAGTAAATCTCCATATAGTTTGCAAAAATATAAGCTATCATCTTATTCAATTAATAACCCAATATCCTTTATAGTAGCTTTGTTCTTATTCAATTAAAAACTTAAACAAAACAAACAGTGAAACAGGGAAATAAAATATTAGAGATAAAAAAAAAGGTCAACACATGATAAGAGAAAATAGTGAGATTCTGTCATTCACATAAGTAATTTCAATTTGGTTGAAAATTAAAATTCTTCAACTGTTTTCTTTTAGGATTGAAAATGAGATGAAAGAAAAATGTAAAGGGTTTCAATCATGTACCCATACTCACAAATTTCAACAAACATCTAATACTCAACAAAAAAGGAAAAATAACCCATCTTTTCATAACACACCATAATAGAGGAAGATGAGACTGGGAAGGAAAACAATGATATGACACTAAATATCTTATTTTAATGACCCGTATTGTTTACTATCAACTATGCAAAATCTTGTCACAATAGTAATTAATATTAGCAAACAAAATTATCTATGCATGGTAAGAAAATTCAATTTACTAAAGGAAAAATTTGGATTTAAACCTTGTTATTGAATTTCAAATATGTAGCCAAAACCAAATTAAAAACTCAATATATAGATACTTAAAAGAAAAACTAACAACCATATAGAGACTAGAAAAAGGACATACTATCATGTCGCTAGATCAAAGAAGATTTCTTTTCAGTTCTATCATCGCTTAGAAAAAATGGCAAGGGAAAGAGTTATTCATAGTCAAAGAAACAATCAAACTGTTATTATTGTCAAGGCATAAATCAAGATGCTATAATTTGTAATAATTGTATTAATGCTACAAATGGTGCATCAATTACTAATAATGTGCAAGGAGTGCAATTATTTGGGCCAACTTAGCCTGGTAATACTTCCGTTGTACAGGGGCCAGACTTGAAGCCGAATTCAGTACTTTTGGAAATAAATTGGCAATGGTAGTTACACAAGTAACCAACATTTACAAAACTTTTTGCATCCCCACCATGTGCCTTATTGTTGTCTAATGTCAATGTGAATCAAGTGGACAACTTTGATGTAAAAAAAAGACGTAGGATATCAGATTCTCATGCTGGGGAAGAATGCAACCAATAACATGACTATTGATGCAAATTCAAATAAGACAAAGGGTGAAGGAAATAATAAAGTGGACATGGAAATGATTCCCTTATTTAATAAGTACTTTTTATTGGCAGTTCTTGACAGTCAGGCTTGCCATGAGAAATGAGTATTATAAGCTGGAATTGTCGAGGCCTAGGTTATCTACAAGCAGTTCCTAACTTAAAGTACATTGTTCGGTCATATAATCCAGACGTTATTTTTTTTTTTTTGCTGTGTATAGAGAAGGACATGGTGAAGGTGTTGCAATTTTTTGGCAAACCTCTAAATAATATATATTAATTTATGTAAGAATTTTAAATTTAATTCGCAAACGCAGAGCCAAACCAGTCAAACGCAGGGCCAAATCATTAACTTGTAATAGCTGCGATTTTGCAAACGTAGGGCCAAACCAGTCAAACACAAACAAAGAAGGAGGTGAGTTTTGAAATTATGTTAATAGTATAATATAACTAAGAGTAACACGCAAACAATCATAATAGAACCATATTATTGCACAAACTTTCCTCAAGAAAATATCACATTAAATAGTCAAAATCGTTCATGGAACATCAATACATTTCACTATAACATCAAATAATGTACGAGAAATTATTATCACTTTTGAAATACAACAATCACAATAAAACAATCACAAGTAAATGCAACGATCTGCATGAACTTAGACTCTACTTCACAATGTGGTACCATTCTAACTTTGAAGTACTTGGTTAGGAGGCTTGATACTATGCAACCATCCTGGTAGACGGGTAACTCATAGATCCCCTCAACTAAACCCGAAACACATATACACAACAGTCGAGATAAACGTGTTTTGCATGCTAGCTCCCGATATTTAGAGTGCTACCTTCAAGTCACCTAGGAATTCTCGACCGGAATACCTCCAAGGTCTAACAATCTTGCCTTAAAGCTCAACAACAGACTGTCATGATCAGGCTCATTTAATTGTACTTTCTTAGAATCACTAGCCTTGTCAGATCCTACTTATATGATGACAAAATAATCTTCACTTCACAATTCTCAATATTTATTTTCTTCCCTCGTTAGCTTAAACTACTCCATTAAGAGCATCATATTTAGGAATCATCACTATTTCATAAATTATGGGGTACTTCAATACTCTCATCACAATTTTTTAGCATCGTTGTCATCAATAAAAAAATATCATTATCATCACATAAACATATACCATACCATACATTCATCTTTTATTATTACATCACATAAGTTCATCTAATCAAATATATACACATAATTTCATTCAACATCCAACAATAATGACAAATATCAACTACCACACAGTTATCGAAAATTAAATCAATCAACACCTTATAAATATTTCTATTTCACATTTTAATCTCACAACTATCATTTTTCACATTAATAAATTGATACCTTATAAATATTTATATCCATATTTTAATCTCACAATTCTCATATTTCATATTAATCAATTTATCTCTCAAAGAGATACTATCGTATGTAGCGAGCCCCTGATGAATCGTTGAGAAATACAGTTTTTCCATTCATCTCACAATATATCATACTCATTAATTCAAACGATCTCTCACCTCTGACCTTATTTCAACGTTTTCACACACGAATACGATTCCACGAGAAATCTTTGTCCTTTGATTCTTTATCCTTCAATCGATCTAACTCGACTGTTTATGGATAAACGTCAAAAATAAATTATGAAAAGACAACCTAAAAACTAAATTTTGAAATTCGGTCAAGGAAACATACCATAAATCAGAAAACCAATCAGCGGATAATGTAGACACTTTTCGCACGATCATTTTGGCGTTGGTATCACTGAAATCGTACAAAATAACAAATTTCACAAACGAAGAAGTATGGTATTTTGGAGAGAAATTTGATTAGTTAAAAATCTTAAAAAGTGTGATCAATTGACTAGCTAAATGAGTGAAACAACATACTAAAATTTGGAGAAAAAAACAGAAAATGTTTTCCAAACAGTGATCGACGATCGCTATCAATTTTTTCTTCCTATCATGTGAAGTTGCAGCTGCTCTCTATATTTCAATATTTTTACTGTAGCGTTTCCTTTCCTAGGTTAGGTTATATTTGTATTTATTTTTTTTTTTCAACATATTAGTTATTATTTACCTAACTCTTGAAACTCATTTTATTTTATTTTATTACAAGACCAACTAATTACACACTTATTTTTATTTATTTGTCAGTAAAATAATATCTTTTAAAATATCAATTAAAAGATTATTATACTATGAAAGTAGTTAAAATGATAATAAAAGAATATAATATAAAATTTTTTATATAAGTCACTAAATCAATTAAATACTTATAAAATACACAACTTAACAAGTAAACATATAAAAAATAATAAGTGCAATATTATTAATATTTCAAAACTAATATTTTATCAAAAATAAAAAAATTAATTAAAGCAATAAAATTGTTATAAATATATCAATAATAACAAAATCTCCGCATTCAAACTATTACGATGCTTTCTAATATATGTATTTTAAGGCATTTTAACATCAAAAACTGTTTAGTAGAAATAGGTACTCTTAAAATATTCAAAATAGTTATTTATAATAGTAATAATTAAAGTAAGAAATAGTTGGAATTAATTAAAATATAATTATGTGCACATATTTGTCATTTAGTTAAATATATATAAAAATATAATTTTAATTACATGTGTGTATATACATTTAAAATAGCTTAAAATCTTACTCTTTAAAATATTTACGCTAAAATATAAATATTTTTAGAAATATATTTAAAATACAAGATTTTTTATTTACATTACTCATTTAGTTCAATATGTACAAGATTAACATATCATATAAACCACATGTAAAAACAAAATTAATCATTATATATTCTAAAATAACTTTAACACCAAATTAATTATTTAAAATTCTATTTCATTAATAAAGTAATTTATTATAAAATTTGGAGTGTTATAAAATTCACTATAAAATGAAATTTCTAGTAATCATGTAGACATGGAGGTGATTGACAATATTAAAGGTACCCGACGTCCGAATGGTTTCTATTGGTCTCTAGAAGGCTCTTGTACACAACAAGAATTAAAGGATTTTGTGAGGGCCAAAAGCCCTCACAAAGGGCCAAAAACAGCCACAAAGGTGGCTTTTGTGAGGGCTTTTGGCAGCGACAAAGAAGCTGGTCACAAAATTTTGTGAAGGCTTTTGCAGCCACAAAGGAGAGGATTTTGTGAGGGCTTTTGCAGCCACAAAAGTCTGCATTTGTGAGGGCATAGGCCGCCACAAAAAGACAGGCTGACTGGACATTTGTGAGGGCTTTTGACCGCCACAAATGCCAACGTAAAATATAAATTAATTTTTATTTCAATAATTATAATTAATATAATTAATATATTTAATATATTCTGTATTTAATATAATTAATATAATTAATATTATATATAATAAATTAATATAATTATAATTAATATATTTATAAATTAATATTAAAATTTAAATTATAATTAATATATTTATAAATTAATATTAAAATTTAAATTATAATTAAATTAAATTTGAAATATAATGTAATAATAAATTAAATTTAATATATATAATAAACTAATCTTAATATAATTAAAAATTTAAAATAAAATATTTAAATTAAAAATAAAGATTAATAATTAAATTATTTAAATAATAAAATATTAATTATAAAATATTTAAATTAATAAAAATATATTTAAATTATTAATAATAAAATATTTAAATATTTAAATATTTAAATATTTAAATTAATAATTATAATTAAACGTTAATTTAAATTAATGTAAATTATAAATAAAATTAAATATTAAATATTAAAATTAAATATTAAATATTAAAATTAAAATAAATATTATATATAAAAACATAATATTAATAATAATTAAAGCTAGCTATAGCAATCATGATAAAAACAAATAAAACATGCATTCCAAAATTATCAATTAATGTCTTACAAACCCAAAATTAACAAATAATGTCTTACAAAGTGGAAATTAATTAAACACACATTAATAATGTCATACAACCCAAAAATAAATTATGAAATTCTTCAAATGATCACATCAATCCTCATAATAATTCGTCTGATCAGCTCCACTCCCACCATCATTATTTCCTGCATTCATACCCGACGAAAGAAGTCCTTCAAAAGTATTATGCATTTGTGTTGGAGGAGACATCATGCTTTGAAATTGAATTTCATCTTCAATGGCACCACCAGTAGTCGAAGGAGGAGCCCTAGCTGGATGAGGTTGATTTAAATCTGGTCTGATCAACCCAACTGTTGGCATAGTCGGTCGGTATGCAGTTTGATGATCTGGTTGAGGTTGAGGAAGTTGATGTGAAGATGATGGAGCATACTGATAATTATGAAAATGTTGTTGTTGCTGAAATATTGGCGGCTGTTGTTGCTGGAAGGCAGAGTTCGAATGATCCTATTGCTGTTGTTGTTGGAAAGTTGGAGGCAATTGATGCTGCTGGGAGTATTGGGAGTAACTCTGTTGCTGCTGGAAAATTGGTTGTTGCTGCAAGTACTGAGGCCGAGGCGGGAACTGCTGATGAAAGACAGGAGGAAATGAAAATTGTTGTTGTTGAAATTGTTGTTGCTGCTGAAACTGCTGCTGCTGCTCTTGAAACCTATATTTCCATTCCTCATTCAATTTATCAATCGCGGCTTGTATCAGCTGCTGTGTCCTTTCTTCTTGCTCACTTGCTCATTGCTCCTTTAACTGATCAAGATTATCTATCGGCACCGGACGATGAGATCGATCCGTACTAGCATAAGAAGAAGACGTCTCAGTCTGAATATAGCCGGTTGGACCTTTCACAAAGGTTGATGATAAAGTACCGGCTCCCAGCACACGCCCTTTGTACTTGCCACCACTGATGTTCATAAAACTTGCGGTCTCATATTGTTTTCGCTAATCTGGAGTAGCTCGCATAGCAGGAGGAAGAGTAGCTTGATGATCATCCCATTCTTTCATGACATGTTCATGTTGTTCCTATATTAAAAATCAAAAAATTAAAAATTAAATTAGTTAATAAGTAATATATAATAATTTAAAGGTGTAAATATATAATAATCAATATATAATAATTACCTAAATCGTTTTTGATAACGAATCAGTATACTCATTTGTTTGAGGATTAACATGAAGATAGCGATGTATCTCAGCCTGAGTGACCTCCCTTCCAAGTTGCTTTTCCTAAAATATATATTAAAATAATGTCAAGTTTATGGTGAAATGTGATGATTAATTGAATAAAAATTAATAGATATATATTATAAATAAATAATTAATTACCATATAATATTTAATTTCTCCAGCAGACATGGAACCTCCCTTATGTGTACTAGTACCCCTCTCAGATGCTCTATTAGTCTTTGCTTTTTCTCTCTTCTGTTTGTAAGCATCTGTGTTCCACTTACTCCACAAAGCAGTCCAAACATTTTCACCAATCCAATTAGGTCGTTTTTCTTTGCCTTTATTACGTGCGTAAGACAACATAGATGAGAGACGCTTTGAAAAGCGATGGTCAAATGAAGCCATAACTGCGGCATCATGCTCTCTTTTCCAAGTACATTTAGTCTGTTGTTTGTTTAAGTTTAAAAAATATTAAAAATATAATTCAATTAAGCAATCAAATGTACGTATATATAATTAATTAATTAGTACTTAAATAAAATAATGTAATCACTTACTTTGAAACAATGTAGAAACTGATCAACTTCCCTAAATTGAGGTGTCTTATCCTCTTTAATCTCACCCCAAGACAACCATGGCTTTTTGTATTTCTCTTGTATGACTTCAGCAATTGCCTTTGCAGATGGTTTAAAAGGAAGATATCTTCAAAATTTACATGCAAATTAAATATAAAAATTAATTAATAAAATAATGTAACATGATATGCAATAATAAAATATTTAACAATCATAGTTTACATACCCATCTCCTTCTGGAATTATGACAATGCGGTTGTAGCAATCAACACATACGGGTTCCATTATTTCATCTAACTTATAAGGCTCTACTGGGACCTCCGGATATACAGGAATAGCTCCACCACTAGTACCAATGGTCGGCATCGGCATGAGAGATGGGTCATTAACAACACGTGGTCTCTCAACTTTTTTCTTACCACGTGATGTTCTAGATATTCCTTGTATTGCCGTCGTTCCTGGTCCTCCTGATCCTCCTGAACCTCCTGAACCTCCTGATCCTCCTACTCCCACTGAAGCCATGTCTCTATATATATATATATATATATACATCCATATCCATACATATATATAATATAATATATGTGGGTATGTACAATTAACATAAGATTAATTATATGTAAATAATAATGAAATAAAGGAATATACATAAATAAATAAATACAATACATAAATTTTAACACTCACATAAATAAAGAAATATATAATATTATACATATCGGTATCCACACAAATATATATAATGCCTAATTAATTAATTGTCTTCGTCTTGGTCTTCTTCATCATCAGTATATTCATTTGATGAGTGAATTAAGTCAATATTGCCTTCATTGTTCTCTAATTCATCTAGTTCTTGTTCATCAACTTCTTCTCCAATGTGTGACTCATGACAAAGTTGACTAATAGTCTCATCTCCAATCACATGATCCAAATTTGACATTTCATCCATTTGAAATGCAACTTCTTCATTTTGACCTGCTTCAACTTCTTCTATTCCACTCGTTGGTCTTGTTTTGATTGCAGCACACCAACCTTGCTTGCTTCTGACAGTTGATGGATAAGGAACATAATACACTTGTCTTACATTATGGGCCATGGCAAATGGATCAAACCGTGGATATCTTTTGCTCATTCGAATGTGTACAGTATTGGATATGAAATTGATTTTAGTTCCTCTGCTAGATGGATCAAACCACTTACAGTAAAACAACACCACTTTTTTCGCATAATCTAGGAACGTGTAGTCAATTTCATAAATATGCTCAATCATGCCATAGAAATCTTCTACTACACCACTATCAGAGACACTCTTCATACAAACTCCACTGTTAATTGTTTCTTTTCCTTCAGTCCAAGATTCAGTGTGAAATTTGTATCCATTGATGTAATAGGTGTGCCATTCTTTGAAACTTCTACTCGGGCCCATAGATAAGTGCCTTAAGTGGATGTTGATAGGAGTTTATTCTTCCAGATGCACTTGTTGTTGAAACCATGATGGGAAATTTGAATGTATGTCATCAGATGATTGTCCCGTATTTAAAAATGCCCTGATCGATGACCATATATATGGTGAATATCAATTTAATCATATAATAAAATATAATTAATTAATAAGATTGGAGAGGAATTTGAAACGTACTCAATGTATGGTTTAACTTCAGTGCAGTTAATCAAAACGTGAACATGTGCCGCATTAAATACTTTGTCGCTTGGCCAGAAAATCGGAAAATCCCTACCAGCATGATGACCAGACAAGCAAAAAACTGATAAAGCATGTGGATGACGTATAACACTATCAGTAGCGTTTCTTCCGTTAACTGGTGACAATGTTTCATTGTTGAAATAATGAGAACAAAAGTGTGTTGTTTCACGGTGTAGGTAAGATGAAAAAATTGATCCCTCAACTCTAGCTTTGTTTTTCACCGACCGTTTTGAATAACCCATGAACCTATAATATACAAAGAGATGTATATAAGTTGAAGTATATTGAAATTAATTAAAGAGATGTATGTATATATATATCACCTTTCAAATGGATACATCCATCTATACTGAACTGGTCCACCAAGCCTAGCTTCACTTGCAAGATGCACTGAGAGATGCTCCATCGAGTCAAAAAACCCAGGAGGAAATACTTTCTCCAACTTACATAGAATGATCGGAATGTCATTTTCCATCTTGATCAGATCTTTATCAATGAGTGTTGAAGAACACAAATTCTTAAAATATTGACTCACTTCAATAAGTGGGTTCAATACATGTGTCGGTAAAACACTAAAGGCAATAGGAAGTAAACACTCTAAGAATATATGACAATCATGACTTTTCATCCCATGCATCCTCCCATTTTCCACATCAGCACATCTTGCCAAATTCGAACAATAACCGTCAGGCGTCTTCAGCTCTTTGATCCAACGATAAACATATTTGGCTTCATCATTAGATAAAGTGTAATTCGCACGAGGTTTTAGGGTCTTGCCGTTTTGTTCGACCAACAACAAATTCGGTCGTCTGCAATATATACTTATGTCTTTTCTAGCTTTGTCATTATCTTTTGTTTTCCCTTTCACATTCATCACAGTATTAAAGATGTTGTCAAAGAAATTTTTCTCAATATGCATAACATCGAGATTATGTCTCAAAAGATTATCTTTCCAATACGGTAAATCCCAAAAAAAAACATCTTTTTGTCCAATTGTGCCATTGTCCGTAACCTTGTGGTTTACAAGCCACACCATTAACAACATGTACCTTTGGCATATCTTTTACTTTATTCCAAACTTGTTCTGATGTCAATTTCATCGGGGGTCCAAGATTTTCTGCATATCCCTTCATAAATACAGCTTTGTTCCTTCTAAATGCATGATCAGCAGGTAAAAACCTACAATGCGAGTCAAACCACGATGCCTTCCCACCAAATTTTAAAGTAAATGCTTTCGTATCTTCCTTACAAATAGGACAAGCTAGTTTACCATGGGTGCCCCATCCTGACAACATCCCATAAGCGGGGAAATCATTAATGGTCCACATTAATGCAGCTCTCATCATAAAATTTTCTCTCCGAGCAATATCATATGTCAAGACACCATTCCACAACCTCTTCAAATCGTCAATCAAAGGTTGTAAATAAATATCAATACCAGTTGTAGGATTAGAAGGACCTGGTATCACAACAGCTAAGAACATATATGGTTTAGACATACACATATCAGGAGGAAGATTGTAAGGAGTAACAATAACCGGCCAACAAGAATAAGGAGTAGACGATGCTTGTATGTAAGGCGTAAATCCATCTGAGGATAATCCAAGTCTTACATTGCGTGGATCTGACGCAAAATCAGGATGTATTTGATCAAAGTATTTCAGTGCCTGACAATCAGAAGGATGTCGCAACTCGCCTGAATTTCTTCTATTCTCATAATGCCACGTCATCTTTCCTACAATTTGTATTGATGCAAACAATCTTTGCAATCTTGATACAATAGGGAGGTAAAACATTGCTTTCCTTGGAATTGATTTTCCCCTACTTACCCTTGAGTTATTCCTTTGGTGATAGCTTGGTTCTTGACAAAACTTGCATTCAACTAAGTTTGCATCATTCATACCAAATTCATTGTCATAATGCAACATGCAGCCTTTAACACAACAATCAATCCTCTTGACACCTAATCCTAACTTTGAAACTAACCGTTTCGCATCGTAATAACTTTGCGGCAAACCATCTCTCACAGGTGTTGCGTCTAGCATCATTTTAGTCATCAAATCCAAAGCTAAATCAGGAACATGAAATTGAGACTTTAGACCTAACAGTCTAATACACATTGATAACTTTGAGTTTGAAGAACCTTCAAACAATGGTTTATTTGTCTCTTTCAAAAGACCATAAAATCTCTGAGCTTCTTCATTGGGAAGTTCATCGGTATCATCATATTGATCTTCATTGAATGACAAATTAACCCCAACAGCATCCGAGATCATATCATTCATCGCCTCAAAGTGTTGATAGTTATAATAATCTATACCTAACATGTTAGTACTACTTGAAGGACCTATGTTATAATTCTCCAAATATGTACTAGTATTAGGCGCGACCGGAGACTCTTCTCCATGATTAGTCCAAATCCAGTAGTTAGGCATAAATCCGTCTGCATACAAATGCACTCTGATTTCATCTTCACTTTTAAACCGTCTACATCGATATAAACAACATGGACATCTCATTCCCCCTTCATCTTAGACAATTTTTTGCACTCTCGCAAAATTGAGAAACTCTTCGACCTTGTTAGCAAAACGTTGTTTAAGACCCTTTCTTCCGGGAAAATTCCTATCGTACATCCAACTACGGTCTAAATCCATAATATATATATATATATATATATATATATCGATATTTTATATATTAATTGCGTTATTTTTCAAAAGCATTAATATAAATTTTGACATATTTATATGTCAATTAGGGGAGCATGCATTTGCACACAATATAATATATGATTATCAATACAATAATAAAATATATACCAAATACAATAATAAAATATATATCAATACTATCAAAAAATATCAATACTAACAAAAAAATAATAATTAAATAAACATTATATATATATATATATATTAATTTGCCAACAATATAATAAATTATAAATAATATAATAACATATTAATACTTATAACAAAAAATAATAATTAATATGATAAATTTTAATAATGTTTTTTAAAAATCAATAACTTTGATATATATGTCAATTAATTAGGGGATTATATATTAATTAATTTTCAAACAATATAATAAATTATTAATCAAGACTATATCATTATACAAACCTATATAAAATTTTAAATGATGTTTTTTTAAAAATCAACACTAATAATCAAGACTTATTTAAAACAAAAAATAATAATATCATCAATTTTAATAATATTTTTTTAAATAATAATTATATTAAAACCAATATATTTTAACCGTGGTTTGAAACTTTAATTTATCATATATTAATATGTAAACAACATCATTACTATTTTTTTAAAAATAAATATATAAAACTAATCTATATTTTAAAAATAATATATATAAATATATATATATATATATATATATATATATATATATATATATATACTAATCTAAATTTAAAATATATAAAATACTAACTTGAATGCCGAGTAACGTCTGACTTCAAGCTTCCACTCACGTACGATGCTTGCAAGTCTTCGAAATAATTAACAAGCACTATAAAAATAAAAATCAATAACATTAACTAGTTATATCATATAAAAAATAAAATTATAAATTAGTTACATATATAATATAAATTAATTACATATATAATATAAATTAAACTTACCAAATTTATATGATGAGTAATTTGTAGAGAGAAGGAGGAGAGAATAGTAAGATATAAGTTTTAGAGAGAAGTTGTATTGTGAAAATGAAGTAGGAATATGGGAGACATATATATAGTATATGCATTGGGCTTTTGTGGCGGCCTTGCCCGTCAGAAAAGCCAACGGTACATTGCATTTGTGGCGGCCTTGCCCATCAGAAACGCCAACGGCTAGAAAGGCATTTGTGGCGGCCTTTGCCGCCAGTAATTCCAACGTATCTTTCTAGTTGTGACGGCCTGAGCGGCCAGAAAATCCAGCTGGATTTGGGCACCCTTTGTGGCGGCCTTTGCAGCCAGTAATGCCACGTCCCCAATCCTTTGTGGCGGCATAGGCCGCCACAAATTCTCTGGTCACATCAGCTTATTTGTGATGGATCTGGCCCTCACAAAATTCATTTTTGTGGCTGTAAAAGCCCTCACAAAATCCCTATATAATTAACTGGATTTTGTGGCTGCCTAAGCCCTCACAAAATCACAATGTTGTGATTTTGTGAGGACTTAGGCAGCCATAAAATCCAGTTAAATATTTAAAACTTTGTGAGGGCTTTTTCAGCCACAAAAGATGACAAATTTTAATTTTAACCTTTGTGAGGGCTTTTTCGGTCACAAATTTGTGAGGGTTTTATTCGGCCACAAAATATTTATAAAGTTGGCCACAAAATAAGGTTTTTCTTGTAGTGGTAGGAGAGACTCTTGGAACTTATTGAGACATGTTACTTATGCTTCTGCCTTACCATGATATATGTTGGTAAATTTTAATGATATTTTGTCACTAGAAGAGAAAAATGGAAGAGTTGAAAGTGTCAGATAGTTGATTAATTACTTTAGAGAGGCGGTAATGGATGTGGATCTATCTAATATTCATTTGGAAGGATACCCGTTTACTTGGTTCAAAACCATAGGAACAAATCATGCCTTAGAATTGCATCTAGATAGAGCCATGACAAATGAGGCATGGTTTCGTCGTGGATTGAGAATGCTAGGTCGATAGAACCTAATTTAAAGGAGTTGGTTCAAACATCTAGGTTGGTTGGATGCAACCTTAGTGTTTATCCAAGCTTGGTAATTGTGTTTGTGGATCCTACTCATTGGAACAAGGCACATTGATAAATATAGGCAAAACCTTTCAAGAATCTGAACACAAATTAGTTCAGGTAACTTAAATTATTTCATAGATCTTCAAATACTTTTGGCAGATTTATCGGTGCAAGATGAGATATTTTGGAGATGGTGATCAAAATATTCGTTCCAAGGAGATGGTTAAAAGATGGTGATCAAAATACCCGTTTTTCCATGCCTCCACCTTTTCACGATGCAAGGTTAATCAAGTCTTGTCTTTAGAGAACTCGAATGATATTATGGTTACTAATTTATAGATGATTTGTGTCAAGTGGCACATAACTATTTTATTGAGCTTTTCCAACAAGACAATGTTCGAGATCTAGTGCTTAATGTGCTCTCTCATACTATCACCATTGATGACAATGTAGCTCTCACATTTCCCTTCTGGTTTGAAGAATTTAAATATTCTATATTTTCCATGAAAGCTGATAAATATCCCAACCCTAATGGTTTTGCTCATGGTTTTTACCATCACTTCTAAACCATATATGGTGATAATATTTTTCAAGAATGTTGTTCTTGGCTTGAAACTGTCCTCCCTACTCACCTAAATTTAACTCGTATTTAGTTGATTTCTAAAGGTGATTATCAAGCATCAATGAAAGAATAGAGGCATCATTGCTAATAGGCTTAAAAGCATCATTGATAAGTGCATATGATAAAATCAATATGCTTTCGTTCTAGGATGTTCCATTTTTGGCAATGCTATGATGGCTATTGAGCTTGTTCACAATATGAAAACTAAGACTCATAACAATGTATGAAGCTAAATATTAGCAAATAATGTGATAGAATTGATTGAAATTATCTTTGTGATGTTATCCTCACTTTGAGTTTCTCTTAGAAGTGGGTCACTTGGATTATGCTTTGTGTGGAGATTGTGGACTACTTTGTGATTGTTAATAGTAACATGGTTGGTCCTATCACTCTGGGGAGAGGGTTGCGGCAAGACGGCCCCTTGCCCCCTAATCATTTCATTATTTGTATTGAAGGCCTCTAGACTCTAATCACACAAGCCAAAAGAATATGAGATATTCTAGGAACCAAGATTTGCATAAATGATCCTATTGTTTCTCATATTCTTTCTGCAGATGATTAGTTTTTATTTTTTAGGACCAATAAAAATGATGCTCTAACAATGAGGAGCATTCTTGCAACTTATAAAGCTACTTCAAGAGAATGGTGGCAATTATTTAAATGGTGGCGGTTAATGATGAAACCCGAAAGTTTAATACCATGACTCCTCAAACCTAGATACTTTCTGCATAGTGAGTTCCTTAGATCTAGACTTGGACATAACCCCAAATTTTTTTGGAGAAGTATCTATAACGTCAAATTCATTATTCGAGGAGGTGGTCATTTGAGTGTATGAGATGGAATTAATATACTCTAGCTTGAGAAGTGGATAACTGACTCTAGTGTATTGGTTAAACCCCCTAACTTGCATTCAAGCTTTGATAATATGAATATCTCAACACTGTTATAGTCGAAAAAGAAGCAATGGAATTCTACTTTGATCCATAATTTGTTTGACGACATCTCAAATGTCAAAATTTTGCATACACCACTAGGTGAGTCAGTTCAGCAAGATAGAATAATTTGGTGAGGTGAGAAAAATAGCCTATGCCAAGTGAAGAGTGTGCATCATCTATGTATGAACGGGCTCATTGATAATTCAAATCTAAAACTCATTGAAAATTGGCATATCATATGGAATATACATCTCCTTTTTAATTTCCCATCTAACATAAGAATTTGGCAGGATGCTAACTTATGGAATACCATTAATGCCATGGTCAATTCCCCCTAGCAAATTAAAGTCCATGTGCTGCTAGTCTAAGTTATTCAAGAATTTGTGAAATCCTATTTGAGAGTCATTTGAAAAAGAGAAATAACAAAATTAAGAATAACACAACCATTTGGGCTAGGACATATATCAGCTTAGTAGCATAAAAAATTTCCAGAATATTTAACAAAGTGAAATAACTATACATTCAAGAGAGATTAAAACGATTGTTGTAATCTACCTTTGCTGAAAAAACAATTTGATTAGTTATTTTTATATGTTTATGTAACATAAGAATGACATTAACTAATATTCTTCGTCAACCTTCTAAATTCCTCTACTTCACTTATTGTTTTGAAAAATTGACGTTCCATTTATAAATTTATTTCCTATATTTTTGTATCATGTCGATACCAGTATCTTTTAGGGACTTATTATCTTTGCTCATATTAAATTAAATTATTTGTTGATTTTGGAGTTTCCTGTTGTAAGGTAAAAATGTCCAGTGACACTTCAAGTTATAACATGAACATATAATTAATAATTCTCTATGAATATATTCTGTAAGAAACAAATAAAAATCTTTAATAGATGTTATAGGTTAATAAGTAGTTAAAGAATGGAGAATAATAATATTATTTTAATATTTTTTATATTAAATTAAGATAGTCTAAGAGATGTATGATCAGTGGTAAAACTTCATTTTGTAAACTCGAGTAACTGAATTCAAATTTAAGTTGTAAAATTCTAAAATAATTATTAGCCTCAATTTTATAACTAAATATTCTCCCTTCCCCAATTACCTTTTAAAATTAAGATAGTTTATTATTTATATTCACAATCTCATAGTCAATGAGGATTAATTAAGAAATAATTATTTAGAAGAATTTACGTTAAAATCTTGATGGAAATTGTAACATCTCAATGATGTAGCTAAATATCACTAGAAGGGGGAGTTGAATAGGGATTTTGCTGTTTAAAAATAATTTCTAAGTGTTTTAAAAACTATCCTCTCACTGAGGATGGCTAGCTTGAGGATGAGATTTTTCAACTTGTTAGATCTAAGTTGAGCAAAAGAGTAGAAGTAGAGTAAGAGAGACACACACACAATTTTATACTGGTTCACCCAAAGATGGCTACGTCCAGTCCTCACACCCTTGTGAGATTTCACAAACTTTCAAACAGATCAATCCTCAACCCGAGGATGATTACAACTCGTGTATTCTTTAGCTTCACCAAGCTTACAATCAATTTCTAAATATCTCCAAGTGTAACTCACAAGGAAATTACAAAGTGATATGAGAGTGATTGATACTTAATACTTTCTCAAAAGATTTACAAAGATATAGTGTAGGATCAAAGAAAGTAAGAAGTGAGGGTGTTTTGCTCTTGATTAGCTTTAAGATCCTTGATCTTTTTATGCAAGTGTGTTGTGTTTTGAAGAAGATCAGCTTGTTGCAATTTATAGAGTTCTTGTCATGTTCATTTCATAAGCCAAGCCTTTTATGACCGTTGGGAAATCTATTTGAGAAATGCCAAGGTTTTTCTTCATAATTACGAAAATACCATTCAGCTCATTTGAAATATGCCTTCCATGTTTTAGTACGAGGTAGCTGGTTTCTTGGCATTTGGGAACATGAGCTGTCCTATTCTCTTTCCTTGTTTTAAGGTTTGAATGTTGTGTGAAGTCTTTTTCCTTCTCTTTCTTCCATGCCTTGAAAAACTTCACATGTTAGCTTTTTATCTCTCCTTCATTTAATGCCTTATTGCAACATGTGATGTCTCTTTCATCCCTTTCTTCAAGACCTTGTGAAGGCTTCACGTGAAGTCTTCTTCCCTTGTCTTAAGACATGTGATTCATTTATTTAGGAAAAGTTTTGTTGTTGCCTTTTTGAAGATTTAATATTATAATCCTTTTCAAACCACATAAAGGTATATATAGCCTTTTGCCTAAGATGCCTAAGACATGATGAGTTGCCTTCATAAAGTGTTGGGATGCGTTTCAAAATGTTGACTCTAGACACATGCCACTATCATCATTCAACGTGCCTTTCTTTTGTATTCTTGCAACTTTTCTTCAAAGGCCTTTCTTTAAAATAATAATATTTTGCCTTTATTGAATGAATCAACAATTCATTCTTTAATACCATTCTGCCCTTGTTGAATAATTCATTCTTTAGTACTATTCTGCCCTTGATGAATGAATTCAAATAATTCATATTTTAATATTGTTCTGCCCCTTGTTGAATGAATTCAAACCAGCGTGGATGTAGATCTGCAGCTCGTGAGGCCATCATCCGCATTTTCAATACTTAGCATTTAACTTAGAATTTTCTTCTTTTTCCTTAATGAATAATGACCTGTTTTTCTTATGTGAATACACTCAAAAGCACAGATTAGTCTTTAAAACACAATCATAATCTTTTCATTAATTTTGTTATCATTAAAACCAATTTGGAGAGATTTTGTCTCAACAATCTCCCCCTTTTTGATGATGACAAAATTCTTTTAGATTATGATTTTTGTATTATGTAAGAGTGAAATAATTAAACTCCCCCTCAATCATACAAGTGATAATTTTGAAAATTTTCCCTTTTAACATTCAAGTAAAAGCAATTTTTGAAATTATACAATATTGAGGTAAATAGAACATTCATAAACACCTAAAATAAATTCCAGCAACATGAGCAACATACCATAGGTTCATGAATTTAGCCATAACATAACAATCATAACACTTCACCATAACATAACAATCATAACAATTCAGCCATAACATAAGAATCATAATATGAGTTTAAACATGTTATCAAAGAGTTAACTAACATAAGTCAAAATATAATCCATAATCTGACTCCCCCTGAATTAAGTCAACATCAAAAAGCATAAAACAAATTAAAAACAGAGTCATTCAGCGGAAGAGTAATCTTTAGATGATGAAGATGTAGAGTTAGGAGCATAGGAGAACTGGGCTGGTAGGATACGAGGTTGATCATTTTCAGCAGCTGATGAACCCAAGTGTTTGGTAACCCATTCCAGAATGAGTCCAAACTGATTAATGGTTTTGTGAAAGTGAGAGAAGTTATCCAACAATTTCTTTTGATCCTTCCGAATGGTCTTTAGTAGCTTAAGAACCCTTTTGTTCTTAGTTCCGGCCGATTTCATGCTGATGGTGGAATCACCACGAGCCCTTTTGGATTTTGAGCTTTTAGCCTTATCCTTTGAGACATTTTCAGAATGTGGGGCCAAAGGGGATTTGGATTTTTCTTGTAAATTTGGATCAGAATGAGATGAAGCAATATTTGGAGAAATAGGAGATGAGTTCAGACTTACTTGAGATGGTAAAGTGGATTCTTTTGCATGCATGTTCCTATGAGGACTTTTGGAAGAATGATGATCGTAGGATACGTTCAGATCAAAAGCCAAATATTCACCATCACCATCTTTAACAATATGTGTTGATGGATCCTTGCTATCTTGTGGAGATTGAGGAAGTGTTGAGCCAGCAGAGTTAAAAGAGGGGGTGCGAGAGTGAGAGAGTGGAGAGGCAATTTTTTGTTTCTTTGAGGCAGCTTATTCTTTCTTTGAGTTGGGGTTTTGCTCAGGCAGATTAATGCGCATTTGTTTGATGTTTTTCATAGAAAAGAAATTGTTACACTGAATGCGCATTCGTTGATTTAGCAGAAATATTTCCTGGTGAATTATCCGAGTTAATTACATGCACAGTAGAGTCTTCAGTGATCTGTTTGGTTGAATGAACAGCCCCAGATTGAATTCTGGACGACCGTCTGGTAGAGGCAGTGGGTTTGGTCGTTGAGGGCTTCTTTGGTGTTTTAGACGATGGTTGAGGAGGAGCCCTAGGAGGGGATACAGATTTTTGTTTAACCTCTTGCCCAGTGGATTTAGAACTCGAGTAATTTTCAAAATCAATTTCTGGATCAAAAGGACGCATTTTTCGCTTGGCAGTAGTTTTGATGCGTGCC
The DNA here is from genome assembly GCA_037974875.1 of Cicer bijugum. NCBI lineage: Eukaryota > Viridiplantae > Streptophyta > Magnoliopsida > Fabales > Fabaceae > Cicer > Cicer bijugum. Next base: position 1,039,129 of record JBBPBT010001178.1, on the reverse strand, counting down.
ATTGTTGTTGTGAGAACTTACACAGAGGAAGATGGAATTCGTGAAGGGAAGGAAGAAAGGAAACTGACTAATTTTGGAGAGAGAAACGAATGGAAGAGAGAGAGAAGAGAATTAAACACGGAGAGAGAAAATGAATTAAAACTGGAGAGAGAAAGTAAATTAAAAAGAAAAGATTTTAATGAAAAAAGAAATTTGAATTTGAAAAAAGAAAGTAATAAAAAGGAGAGAGAAAACAAATTTAATGAGAGATGTGATTGAAAGGTTGAAAACGTGAGAGAGAGAGAGAAAAAAAATTGATTGATTGATGAGAGAGAGAGTAGAAATGCATCAGAAATGTGAGCGAGAGAAGGAAACGTGAGCCGTTGATGAGGCGTGATGATGGACTGCTTTTAATGCAGTCTGCGCAATTATGGAGATGGGGAGTATTCATCACGTGCCAACCAATTGACCAATGGATAAAAGGAAGCATGCGCATGGCCTTTGATTGATTTATCAAGAGGAGGTTTTCACATAAAAGGCCTAAGTCCCCCTATTTAATTTTTACTTTATTTTAGGGATCAGATTTGCAAAACATTTATCATACACAATTAAAATAATAAAACCCAAACAATAAAAATAAAAAAAACAGAAATAAATTATTTAAATAATTTTTTGAAAGTTTATGATGGAGAGTTCTTCTAAGATAAATTTAAACCGATCCTCTTGGAGAGGTTTGGTAAAAATATATGCTAATTGATTTTCAGTGTCAATAAAAATCAATTCTAAATCCCCTTTTTGCACATGATCTCTTATAAAATGATGTTTAATTTCAATGTGCTTAGATCGAGAATGCTGAATGGGATTTTTTGAAAGATTTATCGCACTTGTATTATCACAGAGGATGGGAATTTTTGTGTACCATAGTGAGTAATCCTCAAGTTGATTTTTGATCCATAGTAGTTGTGACCAACATTGAGCTGCTGATACATACTCAACTTCAGTGGTTGAAAGAGCAATGGTGCTTTGCTTTTTGCATGACCAACTTATTAGTGATTTTCCAAGAAATTGGCAAGCCCCACTTGTGCTTTTTCTTTCAACTTTGTCTCTAGCATAGTCCGCATCACAATAGGCTTTAAGATCAAGATTAGAGCACTTCTTGTACCATATTCCCAGATTTATAGTGCCAACAAGGTATCTAAAGATCCTTTTTACAGCTGTGAGATGAGATTCTTTGGGAGAGGATTGGAATCTTGCACAAAGACCGACTGCAAAGACTATGTCCGGTCTACTTGCTGTTAAATACAACAAGGATCCTATCATCCCCCTGTATTCCTTTTCAGAAATTGGAGTTCCTTCATCATCTTTGTGGAGTATGGAGGATGGATGCATAGGAGTTCCCATACTTTTGGCTGAACTCATTTTGTATTTGTTGAGTAGATCTTTGGTGTATTTTTCTTGAGATATGAAAATACCATCATTTCGTTGTTTAATTTGCACGCCAAGGAAGAATTTTAATTCTCCCATCATACTCATCTCAAACTCACTTTGCATGAGATTGGAGAAATCTTTGCACATCATTTCATTTGTGGATCCAAATATCATGTCATCGACATATATTTGAACAATCAATAAATCTTTTTCATGAGTCTTCTTGAAAAGAGTTGTATCAATTTGACCCCTAATGAATCCATTTTCTTTTAGAAAAGAGCTTAACCTCTCATACCAAGCTCGAGGAGCTTGCTTTAAGCCGTAAAGAGCTTTTGAAAGTTTGAACACATGATTCGGCCTCTTTATATCTTCAAAACCGGGAGGTTGATGAACATACACTTCTTCATTTAAGAATCTATTCAAAAAGGCACTTTTGACATCCATTTGAAATAGTTTTATACTTTTATGAGTAACATAAGCTAAGAGGATTCTTATTGCTTCAAGTCTTGCTACGAGTGCAAACGTTTCATCATAATCGATTCCTTCTTGTTGGTTGTATCCTTGTGCCACTAGTCTTGCTTTATTTCTAATGACTTCTCCATCCTCATTTAGTTTGTTTCTAAATATCCATTTAGTCCCAATAATGGATTTATCCGGAGGATGGGGTACAAGATTCCATACCTTGTTTCTTTCAAATTGGGAGAGTTCTTCCATCATAGCTTCAACCCATGATTTGTCACCAATAGCTTGATCAATCGTTTTGGGTTCAACTTGTGATATCATGGCCATGTTGATAGTGCTTTCCCTTAGAGAATTTCTGGTTCTAACGCCATCCTCTGTATTCCCAATGATTAGATTAGGAGGATGATGAGTGACTGTTTTCCATCCCCTAGGAAGTTGTTGAGAGGTTGGGTCAGACTCATCCTCTGCACGAGGACCGGCTACTTGAGAGGTTGATTGTTCATCTTCTTCATTTTTATCCAACTTCTCTAAACACAAGTCATCAAATTCATCAAAAATAACATGCATGGATTCCTCCACAGTTTGAGTCCTAAGATTATATATTCTATAACCTTTTGACGTTGTGGAGTATCCTAGAAAAATTCCTTTATCAGATTTTGGATCAAACTTTCCCAAATTTTCTTTATTATTTAGAATGTAGCAATAACACCCAAATATATGAAAATAGGAAATATTTGGCTTTCTCCCCTTCCATAATTCATATGGAGTTTTGTTTAAAATTTTTCTAATGGATGTACGATTAGAAACTTAACAAGCAGTGTTGATGGCTTCGGCCCAAAAATATTTTTCAATGTTGGCTTCATTTAAAATCGTTCTAGCCATTTCTTGTAAAGTTCTATTTTTCCTTTCAACAACCCCATTTTGTTGGGGAGTTCTAGGACAAGAAAAGTTGTGTGAAATACCATTTTCTTCACAGAGATTTTTAAAAGATTCATTTTCAAATTCACCTCCATGGTCACTTCTCACCGAGACTATTTTTGATCCTTTTTCATTTTGAATCTTTTTGCAGAAATGGTGGAATGCCTCAAAGGCTTCATCTTTATGTTTTAAAAATAAAACCCAAGTAAACCGAGAAAAATCATCAACAATTACAAAACCATATCTTTTTCCACTAAGACTTGGAGTTTTAATAGGACCAAAAAGATCAATGTGAATAAGTTCAAGAGGATGATTTGTTGAAACAAAGTTTTTAGAGTGAAAACTACTTTTGACTTGTTTTTCTTTTACACAAGCTTCACAAACTGTCTTTTTCAAAATTAATTTTTGAAAGACCTTTTACTAATTCTAAATTTGCTAATTTAGAAATAGTGTTTAAGCTTGTGTGACCCGCTCGTTTGTGCCAAATCCATTTATCATTTTCAATAGAAACAAAACAAGAATCAGTGGGTAAATCATCAAGATAAAGTTCATATAAATTCTTTTTTCTAATTCCGGAAAATAAAACTCTACCCGAGGATGAGTGCTTAACCTCACATAGAGTAGGCTTAAAAATAACTTCATAACCACTATCACATAATTGACTAATGCTTAGCAAGTTATGTTTTAAGCCATCCACATATTGAACATTTTTAATTTTTGTAGAATTATTTTTACCAATAATACCTGTTCCTTTTATTTGAGCTTTATCATTATTACCAAATGTGACCGATCCTCCATCCTTAATTTCTAATGACATGAAACAGTGCTTATCTCCCGTCATATGCCTTGAGCAGCCACTGTCCAAGTACCAAGGCTTTCTTTTGTTGATTAGATGATGAACCTGTTTTAGAGTTTAAAAGAGACTTAGGTACCCATATAGCTTTGGGTCCTTGTTGGTTAGTTTTGCCTCTTTTGAGGACATTGTGCCCATGTTTACCACAGAATGAGCAAGCTGACTTTGCATTATTAGCTTTCCTCCTAGCATGACAAATTTTGGAGGTATGCCCAAATTTTTTGCAAAACAAGCATTTTGGCCTATCCTCTAGTTTTTTTGGCAAGAAAAAGTTTCCATATAATTTTTGTTTTTGAGAGCTTTCAAAACCAATACCAGCCTTGTCAAATATTCCAGATTGAGACACCATTATCTTTTGAAATGTTTCTGTAGATTTGACAAATTTAGAAATATCATTTTTTAGTTCCCTAACCCCTGTTTTCAAAATTTCCTTTTCTGCATCCTCGTCAGGAGGATGAGTTTCAACTATTTTCATGTTTAAAAATTTTTGTTTCTCAGAATTTTGAAATTGAGATTGCTGCAAATCTTAAATGATTTTAACATATTCATCATTCTTTTTCCTAAGCTCCTCGTTTTGTGTCTTTATCTCAACAAGTTGGTTTTTTTGAAATATACATGTTTGAGATAAAGTGTTGGAGTCATTTAAGAGGCTATCAAATTCAATTTCTAAATTTTCACAATTAGGACATAGATCAGAAATACTTACCTTGTCATTTTCTGGTTTTGCCATGAGACAAAGGTTGGCTTCTTCTTCCTTTTCTTGCTCCGAGGATGACTCATCACTATCATCCCAAGTAATCATCATGGACTTGTTTTTGTATGGAAATTTTCTAGAATTCCTTTTGTTGAGATGACATTCAGTTTTGTAGTGTCCCATCTTGTTGCATCCATAACAAGTTATTTGACTTTTGTCAATTTTTTCTTTTTGAGATGCTCCTCTATTCTGTTCTCTTCTGTTTATCATCCTCTGAAGTCTTCTAGAAATCAGAGCGAGTTCATCCTCATCTTCAGACAGAGGATACTCTGCGTTTTCCTTTGTTATGCCATCTTCATTTTTCTTGGAAGATGAACTTTCTGTTTGGCTGGTTTTTAGAGCAATCATTCTTCCCTTTTTGTTTGGTTTGTCCGCCAACAACAATGGTTCATGAGCTCTTAGAGTTCCAACCAAATCTTCTAATTTCATGTTGGTCAAATCTCTTGCTTCTATAATGGCAGTTACCATTGGCCTCCATTCTTTTGGTAGACTTCTTAGGATTTTTCTTATCCTTTCATGAACGGAGTATACCTTTCCAAGAGATCTCAAGTTGTTTAATATGATTGTTAACCTTGAGAACATTTCGTCAATAGTTTCCTCCTCCTTCATTTCGAATAGTTCGAATTCTCTTACTCCCATATCTATCCTTGCTTCTTTTACATGGCTTGATCCTTCATGATGGATCCTTAGAGTATCCCAGAGCTCCTTAGCATTTTTGCACTCTTCAACTCTATCATATTCTTCCCTGCTCAAAGCACACGTTAGAAATAAATGAGCTTTAGAGTTTAGGAGTACCTTTGCATTTTCATCCGCCGTCCATTGTGCTTGAGGTTTCTCATCGGAGGTCGTATCTGCTTTGTTGGTTCTAATGACATGATCTCCATTTTCCACCACAGACCACATGTTGTTGTCTTGTGATATGAGAAATAGCCTCATCTTACCTTTCCAGTGATAGTAATCAGTACCATCAAAGTAGGGAGGTCGGCTGGATGATCCTCCTTCAGGAATATACTTAGCTTTTGACATTTTTCTTTTTGGATCTTTTTCTCTTACACTGTTAGGTGTATTTTTTTAGAGAACCTTGCTCTGATAACAATTGATGTAGCTAAATATCACTAGCAGGGGGGTTGAATAGGGATTTTGCTGTTTAAAAATAATTTCTAAGTGTTTTAAAAACTATCCTCTCACTGAGGATGGCTAGCTTGAGGATGAGATTTTTCAACTTGTTAGATCTAAGTTGAGCAAAAGAGTAGAAGTAGAGTAAGAGAGACACACACACAATTTTATACTGGTTCACCCAAAGATGGCTACGTCCAGTCCTCACACCCTTGTGAGATTTCACTAACTTTCAAACAGATCAATCCTCAACCCGAGGATGATTACAACTCGTGTATTCTTTAGCTTCACCAAGCTTACAATCAATTTCTAAATATCTCCAAGTGTAACTCACAAGGAAATTACAAAGTGATATGAGAGTGATTGATACTTAATACTTTCTCAAAAGATTTACAAAGATATAGTGTAGGATCAAAGAAAGTAAGAAGTGAGGGTGTTTTGCTCTTGATTAGCTTTAAGATCCTTGATCTTTTTATGCAAGTGTGTTTTGTTTTGAAGAAGATCAGCTTGCTGCAATTTATAGAGTTCTTGTCATGTTCATTTCATAAGCCAAGCCTTTTATGACCGTTGGGAAATCTATTTGAGAAATGCCAAGGTTTTTCTTCATAATTACGAAAATACCATTCAGCTCATTTGAAATATGCCTTCCATGTTTTAGTACGAGGTAGCTGGTTTCTTGGCATTTGGGAACATGAGCTGTCCTATTCTCTTTCCTTGTTTTAAGGTTTGAATATTGTGTGAAGTCTTTTTCCTTCTCTTTCTTCCATGCCTTGAAAAACTTCACATGTTAGCTTTTTATCTCTCCTTAATTTATCTAGACACATGCCACTATCATCATTCAACGTGCCTTTCTTTTGTATTCTTACAACTTTTCTTCAAAGGCCTTTCTTTAAAATAATAATATTTTGCCTTTATTGAATGAATCAACAATTCATTCTTTAATACCATTCTGCCCTTGTTGAATAATTCATTCTTTAGTACTATTCTGCCCTTGATGAATGAATTCAAATAGTTCATATTTTAATATTGTTCTGCCCCTTGTTGAATGAATTCAAACCAGCAAGGATGTAGATCTGCAGCTCGTGAGGCCATCCTCAGCATTTTCAATACTTAGCATTTAACTTAGAATTTTCTTCTTTTTCCTTAATGAATAATAACTTGTTTTTCTTATGTGAATACACTCAAAAGCACAGATTAGTCTTTAAAACACAATCATAATCTTTGCATTAATTTTGTTATCATTAAAACCCATTTGGAGAGATTTTGTCTCAACACTCAAATTTTAAAATAAATATTTTTTTTAATGAAATAGTGTTTTAAATAATTAATTTGGTGTTAACATTATTTTGAAAAATATGTGTAGAAATTTTGCAACTTATTTTCACTGTATGAGTGTTTTCTATAATGTGTTAATCTTGTACATATTTGACTGAGTAAGTGATATGAATTATAAATATTATATTTGATTATTTTATATATGTTTTTATAAATAATAGTATTTTAGTATACATATTTTAGAGTTAATTATTTTAGAAAAGTTTAAAAAATAAATAAATAAAATGGATTTGTGGACAAATATTATTATTTTAATGTGAGAATTTTGGAGAGTAATATTTTAATTATAGATGAATAGAACAAATAATTAACTTGTTTGGGATACTTTAAAAATAAAATAAAATAAAGTTTGGGATAGACCACTTTCTGCACCTCTCACTGTTATTTACTTCTACTATTGTTTCGTTTGGGCTGTTTACTTTATACACCCCAGTTTTGAGTCCTTGCTATTCGCACCCTTCCATCTACATTTAAAATAAAAATAAAATAAAAATTGCCAAAAGAACTCACCGTGAACACACACTGAAACGCAAGCAAGGAAACCTCTTTCTCTCAAATTTCCTCCCACTAATTATTTGCCATTTCAATCGATCTCAATCTCTATCCCACACAAAATCGACCGTTGAATCCATTTTAGGCATCAATTTTAGCAATCGTTTCTCCGTTTTTCCAGAAACAGCTCCATTCCATTCCTTGGGCAAGTTATTTTTTGCCGATTTCGATCACCACGTTTGTCTTCTCAAAAAACTGACATCGTTTTTGAATTTCTGTTGTTGAAACCTTCAAAAAACACTACTCATTTGCATTTTTTTGGTGAAGTGGACGTCAGACCCTTCCAGCGCACCGACGAGTCATCGCGTCTCGATCTTTAGATTCGTCTACTTAACGTTGTCAATCTGCAGTTGCTGTTGAAAATTCTTATTGATTTTTGGGTTTGGTAAAGCGTCGAAATAAGGTAAGGGTGAGATATCATTTGAATTCATGAGTATAATATAATGTGAGATGAACGAGGTTTTCCCAACGATTCATTCAGGGATCGCTACGTACGGCAGTAGTCCTTTGAGAGATAAATTGAATAATGTAAAAATATGGGAATTGTGAGATTAAAATATAGAATACAAATATTTATATGGTGTTGATTGATTTAACTTTGTTAAATGTGTGGTATTTGAAATTATTGTGATGTTTGATTTATTTTTATTAAATGTGAGATATTTGATATTATTGTGATATTGGATGTCGAATGAATATTATGTATATGTTTGATTAGACGTATTTATATGATGTGATGATAAAAAGTGAATTCATTTTGATAAATTTATGTGATTATGATGATATATAATTAATAATAGTGATGCTATAAATTTGTGATGAGTTTATGTGATGAGATATGATTAATGATAGTGATGTTGTGAATTTGTGACGAGAATATTGAAATAACCCTATAGTTGGTGAAATAATTGTGATTCCAATTTGTGTTTGAGATGACGGTCTTAATGGAGTATCATAGGCCAACGAGAGGAGAAAATAATCATTGAGAATTTGCGAAGTGAATATTATTTTGTCATCATATAGGTAGGGCCTGACAAGCCTAGTGATTCCGGGGAAGTACAGCTGAATGAGCCTGATCGTGGCAGTCTGTTGTCGAGCCTTAAGGCAAGTTTGTTAGACCTTGGAGGTATTCGGGTGGAGAATTCCTAGGTGACTTGGAGGTTGCACTCCAAATGTCGGAAGCTACCACGCAACACACGTTTACCTCGACTGTCATGTATATGTGTCTCAGGTTGAGGTGAGGGGATCTATGAGGACAGGGCCAATTTGAATTGTCCGTCCACCGGGATGGTGATATAGTATCAAGCCTCCTAACCAAGTACTTTGGAGTTAGAATGATACCACATTGTGAAATACAGTCTAACATTGGTAGAATTTAGACTTCTAAAAAAAATGACATTTTGAAGGAGTTAAAGTTTACTTATTTTATATGATGAAAATAACTTTTATTTGAGTTACTCTTGATTATTTTAAAGAAATTAAATTGAGTTGAATTTTTTTTTGTTTATAAAATAACAATAATTATATGTTATTGATTTTATTTAATGTTTAAAACAGCTTAAAACTTACAGCATGTTTTACTCTATCTTGCTTTTAAGAAAATTAAAAAGAGTTGTTGTTATGTTGGCACTACGCCAAAAATTGCCTTTTACAGCGCCCCTTTTACAGCGCTTGCTAAACACAAGCGTTGTTGAAAATATATTTTAAAAATAATGGAGCCTTTTACAGCTCTTTGTATGACAAGCACTGTAATAGAAGCGCTGTTGTATATCTTATAATGTTTGCGCATAACGCTATAAGGCTTTTACAGCGCTTGTCAAAAAAGCGCTGTAAAATGAAGCGCTTTCGCGTATTATTTTACATTGCTTTTCTCACAAGCGCTGTAAAATGCACGCGCTTTCAATTTTTTGAACTACCTATTACAGTGCTTTTTCTACAAGCGCTGTAAAATACATGCGCTTTCATTGAATTTAACTACCTATTACAGTGCTTTTTTGACAAGCGCTGTAAAATGCATATTTCAAATTATTATATACGTTGGAAACCCTCATATCATATCCTCTAGATCTTTCAAAACCCTAATATCCTCTACATATTGTGCAGCCATCTACGTTGTCTCAGGTATTTTTTAATTTGTTTTTGTCAAAAAATCTCTTCAATTGTTTTAAATCTCTTCTACACATGATCTGTTATGTTTTAAATCTCTTCAATTGTTCGTGAGAAACAACATGATCTGTTATGGACAGATTTGCTAATCCAAAACAACATTATTTCTCATGAACAATTGAATAATTCATATTATATATACCACATGATCTGTTATGTTTTGAAATTGTCAAAAATTGTCAAAAACTCATATCACATGATCTGTTCTGTTTTGAAACGTGTTGATATGTTTTGTATTGAAAGCTTATTAGTTTTGTAACTGCATTTATATAGGTGGTATAATATGGATAGGAAATGGATGTCAGCCAATCGATTGTCAAAAGAGTATGAAATTTGAGTGAAGGAGTTTGTTGAGTTTGTAGTGAAGAATGCAAAAGATCCAAATAGAGTAGTTTGTCCTTGTTTAAAATGTTGTTTTGGAAAACGTGTTAGAGAAGATGAATTAGAAGGACATCTAGTATGTAATGGAATTGATCAAAGCTACACATGTTGGATAAGACATGGTGAGAAAAAAAAAAGGAAACATTAATTTTGAGAATAGTTCGACATATGCTTCAACTGACTTCGATACAGATACATATGAGCCGGACCGAGTTGATGAGATCGCAAAAGCAGTTGAAGAAGATCTTCGAGATTGTCCTAAAATGTTTGAAAGTTTGTTGAGTGATGCAGAGAAAGAATTATATAATGGTTGTACTAAATTCACAAGACTGTCGGTGATATTAAAGTTGTACAACTTAAAAGCGAGTAATGGATGGTCTGATAAAAGCTTTACAGAATTATTAACACTCATAAAAGATATGTTGCCAGATGATAATGAACTTCCCAGTCGAACCTACGAGGCTAAACGGATTTTGTGTTCTATTGGAATGAGTTACGAAAGGATTTATGCGTGTCCTAATGATTGCATTTTATTTCGAAATGAATATGAACTACTTAAGGCGTGTCCGAAATGCAATGTCTCTCGATATAAGAAGAAAGAATCTACTCCAGCAAAAGTCGTGTGGTATTTTCCTATAATACCAAGATTTAGGCGCATGTATCGCAGTGAAGAAGATTCAAAACACTTGACATGGCATGCAGATGAAAGAATTAGAGATGGAATGTTTCAACACCTTGCAGATTCCCCACAATGGGCAAAAATTGATCACGACTATCCTGAATTTGGGATGGAGTCAAGAAATCTAAGACTTGCACTTTCTACTGATGGAATGAATCCACATGGTCTTCAAAGCATCTCACACAGCATGTGGCCTGTGATTTTGGTAATATATAACCTACCTCCATGGTTATGTATGAAGCGTAAGTTTATGATGTTGTCTCTGTTAATTTCTGGACCCAAACAACCGGGGAATGATATCGACGTATACTTGACTCCTCTAATCGAAGATTTAAAACGTATGTGGGAGACAAGTGTGGAAGTTTATGATGGGTATAAGAAAGAATGTTTCAATTTGAGGGCTATGTTGTTCGACACAATTAATGATTTTCCAGCATATGGTAATTTATCAGGATATAGCATTAAAGGTCAGTGTGCATGTCCTATATGTGAAGAGAGTACAAATTGGATGCGGTTGAAACATTGTAAGAAGAATGTGTTTCTTGGACATCGTAGATTTTTACCTTATAGTCATCAGTATCGTTGGTGGAGAAATGCATTTAATGGAAAATCAGAGGAAGGTAAAGCTCCTTCAGCACCGACTGGTCAAAACTGGGTGGAAGAAAAAGTCAATTTTCTTTGAATTGCCATATTGGAAGTCATTGTATATAAGACATTTCCTCGATGTGATGCATATTGAAAAAAATGTATTTGATAGTGTTATTGGTACGTTACTCAATGTTCCAGGAAAGTCTAAAGATGGCATCAACGCAAGATTGGACTTGGTCGATATGGGAATAAGAAATGAATTGGCTCCAGTAAAGAAAGGAAATCGCACATATCTACCTCCAGCCGCTCATACTCTATCTAGAAAGGAAAAAATTGTTTTATGTAAATTTCTACACGAAGTTAAAGTTCCAGAAGGATACTCTTCGAACATTAAAAGTTTGGTTTGTATGAAAGACCTCAAGTTAAAAGGTTTGAAGACCCATGATTGTCATATTCTAATGGAGCATTTGCTACCAATAGGTATACGTTCCATTTTACCTGAAAAAGTTCGACTAGCCTTGACTAGATTATGTTTCTTCTTCAGGGAAATTTGTAGTAAAGTGATCGACCCTCAAAAATTACCGACATTGCAGAGGGAAATTGTTGTTACTTTGTGTGAGCTTGAAATGTATTGCCCACCATCGTTTTTTGATATAATGGTTCACCTTACTGTTCATCTGGTTAAGGAGACACAACTTTGTGGGCCAGCTTATATGAGATGGATGTATCCGATAGAACGATATATGAAAATATTAAAAGGGTACGTAAAAAGTAGAAGTCGACCAGAAGGTTGTATTGCTGAACGATACATTATGGAAGAGGCTGCTGAATTTTGTACTAAATATCTGTCCAATGTTGAATCCATAGGGCTTCCCATGTCTCGTCATTCGGGAAGAATATCAGGAGAAGGGATAATTGGAAGGAGACTGCTGACTATATCAAGGACAGAATGGGAGCAGGCACAATTGTATGTTCTGCACAATAATGATGAGGTTCAACCGTATGTTACAATACACATGGATCAGTTAGCTCGTTTGAACATGAATAGGAATCAAAATTGGATAACTCGAGAGCACAATCGAAGTTTTATAACATGGTTAAAAAATCACCTAAAGTTAAAATTTGATATAGACCCCAGATCAATTTCACAGAGATTGAGGTGGCTAGCAAATGGTCCGAGCTTACATGTCTTTTCTTACACTTGTTATGTTATTAACGGCTACACATTTTATACCAAAGAACAAGATGATCAGACCACTATGCAAAACACTGGAGTCACTCTCGTAGCTGAAGCGATGCATGTCTCCAGTGCAAAAGACAAAAACCCAATATATGCAAATCTATCATATTTTGGGGTTATCGAGCGCATATGGGAGTTAGACTACACAATGTTTCGTGTTCCCATATTTGGTTGCAAGTGGGTCGATAATAATAATGGCGTTCAGATTGATGAGTCAGAATTCTTGCTTGTGGATTTTAATAGGGTGGGATACAAAGACGAGCCTTTTATTTTAGCGTCGCAAGCTCAACAAGTGTTTTATGTCACCGATCCTTCTGATGATAAATGGTCTGTTGTCCTATCGACCAATAAAATAAGTGATGATAACAACAATGATGAAGATGTTGGTAATGATCTTTTATTTGCAACATCACAACAACCACATGAAATTGATTCAACTGATGATGGTTTATATCTTAGAGATGATCATGATGAGGGAATTTGGATTAATCCATCGTTTCGTATTGTAAATGGACAAACAGATTTGAATCCCACCAGGAAAAGAAGAAGGGCATCTTAATGTACATGTTTAATTGTTTTATATAAGCCATGCATGTAATCTGAAATTATTGTTGTAATCTGAATTATTGTTCTATTCTGGTTTTATTGTTGTAATCTGAATTATTGTTCTATTCTGGTTCTATTCTGGTTTTATTGAATTATTGTTGTATTATAATCTGAATTATTCTGGTTCTAATCTGAATTATTTTGGCTTTTGGATAGTTTGGTTGATGGGTGGGGAGATAAGGGTAATCTGAATTATGCATGTAAAAGGCTTTTGGATAGTTTGGTTGATGGGTGGGGGGATAAGGATAAGGGTAATCTGAATTATGGGTGGGGGTATAAGGGTATCTTTTTTTTAAAAAAAAAAGCCTTTTACAGCGCTTTTTAAACAAAGTGCTGTAAAAGGCCCTTATAAAAATAAAATATTGAGACATTTTACAGCGCTTTCCTTACCAAGCGCTGTAAAAGGCACTTTTAAAAATTAAATAAAGAGACATTTTACAGCGCTTAGATTAGAAAGTGCTGTAAAAGGCTCTTGTAATTTACAAACGCTTACATTTACGAAGTTCACTTAATTCAGATTTGAACCGAGGCCCTCCAAGTGTGGCAAGGCTTTAAAAGGCTCTAAGTAAAATAAAATGAAGAGACCTTTTACAGCGCTTATGTGAACAAGCGCTGTAAAAGGCTCTTGTAATTTCCAAAACGCTTACATTTACGAAGTTCACTTAATTCAGATTCGAACCGAGGCCCTCCAAGTGTGACAAGGCTTTAAAAGGCTCTAAGTAAAATAAAATAAAGAGACCTTTTACAGCGCTTATGTGAACAAGCGCTGTAAAAGGCTCTTGTAATTTACAAAACGCTTACATTTACGAAGTTCACTTAATTCAGATTCGAACCGAGGTCCTCCAAGTGTGACAAGGCTTTAAAAGGCTCTAAGTAAAATAAAATAAAGAGACCTTTTACAGCGCTTATGTAAACAAGCGCTGTAAAAGGCTCTTGTAATTTACAAAACGCTTACATTTACGAAGTTCACTTAATTCAGATTCGAACCGAGGCCTTCCAAGTGTGACAAGGCTTTAAAAGGCTATAAGTAAAATAAAATAAAGAGATCTTTTATAGCGCTTATGTGAACAAGCGTTGTAAAAGGCTTTAAAAATAATATTCATCAGATAGCTAACATGACTTTCTCTAACAGGATTTTCTTTAAACACCTTGTACGCATCATGGGAATCCCCAAAAATACATTGTTAACAAAAACATCAGACCCATTGTTAACAAAAACATCAGACACATTGTTAACATAAAACATCAGACCCAATGTTAACAAACCCATTTTTCGCAAAATGGCAATGAACCTGAAGATCAAGTTACGATTTAAGAATGAAAGGGAATGTAAAGAGATAAAAAGGGTGTTGAGGTGGAGATTGAAAGAGTAAGCTTTGATGTTTGTGAAGAAGATGCATAAAAGGATTTTGAGGTGGAGTTTGGTGAAGAGGAAGAGATTTTGGTGGGTTTTGCAGAGCTTGTTTAAAAAATAACATAGCAAAACAGAAAAATAACATAATAAGGCCTTTTACAGCGCTTGTTTATAAAAGCGTTGTAAAAGAGCCTTTTAAAAATTTAAATAACGATGTCTTTTACAGCGCTTCTTTGAGGAAGCACTGTAAAAGGCTTTTAAAAAAAACAATGAGGCCTTTTACAACGCTTGTTGATAAAAGCGTTGTAAAAGAGCCTTTTAAAAATTTTAATAAGGATGTCTTTTACAGCGCTCTTTTGACAAGCGCTGTAAAAGGCTTTAAAAAAACAAGCGCTGTAAGGACGCTTTTTAGAGCGCTTTTTTAACAAGCGCTGTAAAAGGATTAGGCCTTTTGGAGCGCTCTTTGGAAAAGCGCTGTAAAAGGGTTATAAAAAAGCGCTGTAAAAGGGTTATATATATAATAGTAACCTCTTCAGTTTCCTCTTCATTACGTAAACTACACTATCATTGAAACCTTCATCGTTCTTCTCTTCTTTTGCAAACCCTATAATCCCGTCCATTATGAACTGTTTTTCCATGATCATCTCCTTCATTTCGAACCTTATTTCCATCCAAGATCATTTCGAACCTTATATTTTCATTGAAATACGTAACCCTCATTACGTATTTCTTCAAAGCGTTTTTCTGTGAACCTTATTGCTGTGAAATTTCTGTGTTCGCTCTTTTCTTCGCATTTCATCTTTCTTCCAACCATTATTCAAGTATTGATGTTATTTATTTTTTGTAATGATTAAGATGCATGTTGAGCTTGTTTAAAATATATATATTGATACATGTTGAGGTTGTTTAGAATAATGCATGATGCATGTTGAGCTTGTTGATGTTATATTAAACTGCATGTTGAACTTGTTGTAGTTAAATGGATACAAACAAAGAAATAGAATGTCAAAATGAAGAAGTTGGCACCTCTAAGGCTTATGAAAATGAAGTCAAACGTGGTGCAACTATAATGCAAGAGGTGATTAAAGCAAGCAGCAATGGCACGAAGTTTGAGGTTATACTATACTATACTATACTCTGTTTGTTGTGTATTTGTTTAGCTTTTTTTAATAGCATGTACTTACTATATGAGTTTATTAGGTTGGCTGGAATGAAAGTGGTCAGCCAATTGAGCCCAACAGCGCAATGTTTGTAAGTTACATTGGGGCTGTTGTTCGACAAAATATTCCTATTACCATTGACGATTGGAGAGATAAGGCGTTGAAGGATGCCAAAGATATCATATGGAATGATATTCAAGTAAATTTTTTGATCCAATCTTTTGTCATTTATAAATATTTTCAATGAAATACTTTACTTATAATTTTTTCATTGCAGACAACTTTTGTCCTTGATGAAGGACAAAAGAATTACGTTTTGCGAGTTGCGGGAAAAATCCATCGGGGATTTAGATCCCATCCCTCAAATTTCTATCTAAAAGATAGAGAAGGAAACACAACTGCTGAACCTCCAAAAATATATCAACATTATATATCAAATGATGAATGGAAAGCATTTGTTTCCAAACGTTCTGACGCCGCATTTGCCGTAAGTGATTAATTTATTAGCATTTGTGTGTTTTATTATTCATATTCGTAGCGTATTTTAAATTTTTACATAATTGCTATTTTTTTATATAGAATATTAGTAAGGCAAATCGCGAGAGGGCAAGCAATCCGACGCACTGATACAAAAAATCACGTATGGGATATGCACGTCTAGAACAAAGACTTGTAAGTAATTAAACATCACTTTTATATAATGAGGGAAATTGTATTATAAACTATAGTTTCTAACTAATAATTTTATTATGATCTTAACGAATAGCGGCAAGACACCCAATCCGATCAACCGTTGGGTCGTCATATCTTGTGGAAGGAATCTCGTACAAATAAGGATGAAGTGGTTGATAACAAAAATGTTCAAAAAGTAATAGAACTTTGTGTAAGTATATTATGACTTTAATATTTTTCAATTTTGTATTTATCACTTGAATACTTTTTAATATTGTATTTTAAAAATGCTATAATTAATTTTGTAAAATTAATTATCTATAATTAATTTTGTAAAATTAATTATCTATAATTAATTTTGTAAAATTATTATCAACTTAAATATATTTTTTTGTGCTTATTATTAAATTGCAAAAATAACCTTTTTGTTCATCAAAAATGATTTTGAAATAAAAAGTGTATTTAAAAAGATAGGGAAACAAGGAAATTTTTACTATTGTGTTTGATACAATTGGCACAACGCCAAAAATGACTTCATGTTTCCTATACTTGTCCTCACCTACTCATCGGAAGGTGGGAAAAGGAAAATTGTACAATACTTTGGGAGAAGTATTGCACAATACTCTGATCCCTACGGGCCATGTCAAAGTATCGCATATTGTTGCTTTCGAACCAACTACACCGTTGCTGATACCGAACCATGACGGAGATATGCAGATATTGGAAAGCATTTGTTTCCAAACGTACTGACCCCGCATTTATCGTAAGTGATTAATTTATTTGCATTTGTGTGTTTTATTATTCATATTCGTAGCGTATTTTAAATTTTTACATAATTTCTATTTTTTTATATAGAATATTAGTAAGGCAAATCGCGAGAGGGCAAGCCACCCGACGCACCCATACAGAAGATCACGTATGGGATATGCACGGCTAGACCAAACTCTTGTAAGTCAATGTAACATCAATGGTTGAGGGAATTTGTATTATAACCTATAGTTTCTAATTAATATTTTGTTTTAATGAATAGCGACAAGAGACCCAATCCGATCAACCATTGGATCGTCATATCATGTGGAAGGAAGCTCGAGTAAATAAAGATGGAGTGGTTGATAACGAAAATGTTCAAAAAGTAATAGAACTTTGTGTAAGTATATTATGACTTTAATATTGTATTTATCACTTGAATACTTTTTAATATTGTATTTTAAAAATGCTAATGAACTTAACTATTTTAATGTTACATGTATTTTAAGAGACGATCAAACAAAGTTCTGAACATGAAGAGGGCAACAAGGCTACTTGCAGGGATATTCTGGGCAAAGTTTTTAATGTTCCGGAATATTCCGGTCGAGTTAGGGGGAAGGGATTTGGCGTAACTCCGAGAAGCTTTTTTCATCAAGAGAAGCGCCAAAAACCTTCCAACGAGGAAGTATTAGAGAAGCTCAGAATCCTATCTGAGCAAGTGGCATTCTTGGTGAATAAGAATAAAGACAAGCAACTTCCGGATCAGCTCCAAGGTGAAATACAAATGGAGAGTGAAAGCGGGAGTTGCAACGTCGGTTTGAAAATTATTCCCGAGGTAATTAATTACTTACTTGCTTATGTAATTACTTATGCATTAAACAATATTATATATTAACTTATGTTTTAACTATTGATTTAGGGTGTCTCTACATGTTTCCTATACTTGTCCTCGCCCACTCATCGGAAGGTGGGAAAAGGTAAATTGTACAATACTTTGGGAGAAGTATTGCACAATAATCCGACTGCACAGTTGCCGATACCGGACAACGACATTGATATGCAGATTTTGGGCGAAGCTGTTGGTAGTTACGTGGCATGGCCCACGAACCTTGTTGCCCTCGTTAAAAGCCCTCCCAGAAACGAATCAGTTACGTCTCCCGAAAAGGTTTGTCACATTTATTGCATAAGCTTTGTCAATTTTTTCAGATTCAATAAACTAACATTTAACCTCATTTTTGTAGGTCCAAATAAATAAACCTCCCGCACATCCAAAAAAAGGCAGCAAACCTCAAAAATTGGAGGTTAGTAGAGCTGCCAAATTACAAAGGCCGGAGGCCAATAAAACTGCCAATAAAGCTGCCAAACTTGCAGCAAGAAAAAAACTGGATCGTGGGAAATCAATCGCTGCTGCTGCTGCTCCTACAATAAGTCAGCCACACCTTGGTAAATACGGGGCGTATCTTGACAAGCAAGTAAAAAACAAGTTCTGCAGCAGCGACGATTCGCGCATGATAAGCATGAATAAAGATATATTCGGAGATGAGTATGAGGAATTGCTCGAAAAAGAGCATGTATATGAACTTCTCGAACATAAGGAGCTCAGTGCTACTGTGATGTGCTTGTACATAAGGTAAAAAATACTTTTACTTGCATTTATTGGTAATTAATTAAATGTATTGGTAATTAATCTTCTTTAAAATTTTAATTGAAGGTTTTTGCATGAGAAGTTCGTGTGCATGCGGAAATTTTCAAATAAATACTCATTCTTGTCTCCGCATAAGCTGTCCATGTGGAAACACGATCCAGAAAATGTAAAGAAATACATTATAGATATGTTTTTAGGAAATAAAGAAAAGGAAAAATTGTTCTTCGCACCATATAATTCAGGGTACGTAATTTTATCTTTTTAATTGATGAGAATTTAATTTATTAGTTGTGTATAAACAAAATTGCTTAACAAATTTTTGTTGTTGTAGGGCACATTGGGTGCTATTTGCAATCAATGCGGTCTCTGAAGTTATATACTATTTGGATCGTGTGCATGGCGATTACAACAAACACTCCGAAATAAAGACTATGTTCGACACGTAAGTAATATTCATTTATTTTTGTTACACATATATATAAATAAGTGTTTGTTCATGCTAAAATAATCACATTTATCCATTTATATAGTGCCTTAAAAGTTTATCGATCTCAAAGAGGTGCGATAGTGTCGAAGCAAAAGTCTAATAATATTACATGGATCCCAATAAAGTGCCCTCGTCAAACAAACAACATCGATTGTGGGTACTATGTATTGAGATTCATGAAGGAGATTGTTGACAAGAATAAAACTATTATCCCAAAAACGGTACGGTATTTTGATTATATGATTTTCATATATAAATTATCTATATATTTGATACTAACTTAATATAATATGTTCAATTTTTATATTGCAGTACTTTGAAAATTCCAGTCCATCATATTCTGAGCAAGATCTGATGGAATTAAAAGAGGAATGGTGTAAGTATGTGATTGAAATGAAAATTATTTGATTTTCTGGGAAATAGCATGCTGCTGTGCAAGGGATCTGAATATTATATGGTGCATAGTTATTATATGTATATGATCATAGGACAGTATATAAACATGCATATGAATATGTTGTAAATTAGGTTCAATGTATATTTAGTTACTTATGTTGTAAATTAATGTGTTACAGGGTAATATATATGTATCATATTGTGTGAACTGATTATGTTTTAACTGATTCTGGCTCTGGTTCTGGTTCTGGTTGTGTTACAGGGTAATATACATGCATATGAATATGTTCTAAATTATTGATTCTGGTTGTGTTGTGTTGTGAGAACTGGTTCAAACTAATTTTGGATAAAAAGATAAAAGACAGCGCTTTATAAAAAAAAATGCCATAAAAAGCTAAAAGGCGCTTTAAAAAATATATATATATAAAAAAAAAAATAACACCTATTACAGCGCTTGTTAAAAAAGTATTGTAAAAGGCATACCAAAATATGAATTATGGGTATGCCTTTTACCGCGCTTGTTAAAAAAGCGCTGTAAAAGGTACCCCAAATATATGAAATATGGGTATGCCTTTTACAGCGCTTTTTTAAACAAGCGCTGTAAAAGGTACCCCATATATATGAATTATGTGTATGCCTTTTACAGCGCTTTTTTAAAAAAGCGCTGTAAAAGGTACCCCATATATATGAATTATGTGTATGACTTTTACAGCGCTCTTTTGTAACAAGCGCTGTAAAAGGTGCATAATAAGCGCGCGTTATAAAAGGTACCTTTTAGAGCGCTTTTTTAAAAGCGTTGTTGTATCTTTTACAGCGCTGGAATCCACAACGCTTTTTTTTTTTGAAAAAGCGCTGTAGAAGGCTTAAAAAAAGCGCTGTAAAAGGCTATTTTTGGCGTAGTGTGGTTTAAGAACTGATGTAAATATTGAATCATGATGGTGTTGGAATATTTATTTAAAATGATCGATTTTATTTATTCTGATATTATGAACTCGTTAGAGTTTGACTCAATGTATTTCATTTTTTCAACACATATAAAATACTTCATTTGTCCTTTTTTAAATTTTGATAAATTATTTTCTATAATTATTATACTTAAACATTGTTTTTTAATTTGACTTTTTAATTTCTTTTAGTATTTTTCATAAAAAAAAAATTGAAATGCAAAAACTAATTCTTCATACCACAATGAAAGTAGAGTCATTTTTATTTGTGAGAGATTAAAATAAATGATTCTTATTTTAAAATCTTAGTGGTTTAATGTTGGATTTTTTATAATTGAATTTTAATTTTTTATTCGTACACTACAACTCTTTGTTTTTCTCAAATATTTTGCAACATTCATTTACATTCTCATTTATGGTATAATAATAATTAGTGATATTTTTAAAATTTATGGCACACTTAACTTTTCCCTAAATGAAAATTAATTTACAGTTTTTTTACGGAGAACAAATATTTCACATTTTAATTTTGATATTAAATTATATAGTCTTCTCTTTTCTTATTAGTCATTATATCTTACTACTTTGGCGAAGATCTTTGATATGGATTATCTGTTTATTTTGTTACTTTCACTATTAGTATATTATCATCTAACTTATATTTTTGTTCTCGGATAAGGAATGGAACCTGCAAGCCTTTGATTTATTTTGTATTGAGGTTAAGCATATTTTATG
>JBBPBT010001178.1:975573-1017579 GCA_037974875.1 Cicer bijugum | reverse complement strand
AAGATTAAATATCTATATTTTATTTTAATTGTCTCTTTCTTAGATGAACGAGATCATAGTAATTTAGAGTTTGACTGATAGATAAATTTGTCTAAAAATTATTTCAATCATAATTCAAACTTGAGTTCTCCTGCACAAGGATAGATTCAAGAAATTTTCAAGAAATTTATTTTTAGGGGGAAAGTAATATACTATATATATATATATTTATAACAAAAATATATTAATATTTAACAGATAAAATGACGACATTATAATTACTAAATAAAAGTTGGAAAAAAATAATATGCTTCATTTGGTAAAAAAAAAGCTTCGTCAATCTAAATTAATTTTATTAAGATGTTCAATAAAAATATAGTATATGATAATTATTGATAAATTTTTTGTATTGTACGATATTTGATTGACAATAGAACACAAACAAAATTGAAATTTATTACAACATCCTTTATGATATTTATAGACTTTTATGACAATAATATTAATAGAGTAGTGAGAAAGGGGGAAATAGATAAGAGAGAGAATAGAGATAGATACAAAAATGATAGAAAGAGAGGGTGAGGAGATGGAGAGAGATGAGACAACATTAAAAAGCCATGAGAGAAAGTAAGAGATGACAGAAAGACATGAGGAAGAGGGAGTGAGGAGACATGACAGATGAAGAAGATAAAATATTTTTTTTAGTAGAAAAAAAAAAGAGGTATTTTGATATTTTGGATAGTGTATCCAACAGAAAAAAAGTTATCACATGGTTGAACAAAGGATAAAAATTGCCACTTTTGACTGGTACCTCTAGTCTCATAGTCAATTTTTATATTAAACTTGGTACAACATAAATTGTTCTATCAAAAAATCAAACGCAACCTATGTGTGTGATCAAATAAACCTTCAACAATTTATTTCTCACACCTATTGTAATTTTAATTCTTAAAAAAAATGAAATAATTTTTAATGGGGCATCCTTTAATTTTCCACAACAAAAGTATAACACTATTTAATAACTAGTAATTCCAATAACAAGACACTAAACAAATTCTATATTGAATACTCATTTAAATCATGCTCGTCTAACAGGTGTGAGTACTCCCCCTCAACATTAGTTTGTTTGGCATTACTTTAGGTATGGTTGGATGACTATTAATAGAGATGGTACATTCTAAAAATCGAATGAAATGATAGTGTGTGGAGGATGGTTTGTGATCATACTGGTGCATTCATATTTGACCACTCTTATGCGTTAGTGATGTACATGATCTCAATGTCAGATGTAAGACCTGTAATTTTAAATTATACTTTATGTATTTTAATGGATTTTGGTATTGAACTCAGGAGCTTTTTAGCCAAGTTATTAATATTTTGGAGTTTATATGATCAAAAAGATATTTTGATGTCTGATTAGAATTACTCGTCGATAAATAAATTAAATTAACTGTGGCGCATCTTTTACAAAGATTTTAATGCGTTATTGGTGAAATGGTAATTTAACAAATATCTAGATATTTTGAGATATTTGTTAAAAGTAATTAAAAAATATATAAATATATATATGTATATATTTGCTTGGGGAGAAAAGAAAAGGATATAAAAAGGAAAGAAGGAAAAGGAAAGAAAGGAAGAAACAAGGGAAAGAAAGGCAAAGGAGAGAAAATAGCATTTTTCATCTTCTTCCTCTGCCTCACACGAGCTAGCTTCCTCCCTCCTCCATTTTCATTCATTTTTGTTTCCTTTGTTCCCTTTTATTCAAGAATTGAAACCCAAGGATTAGTGGGTAAGAGAGCAAGGTTTTCTCAACTTCACTCTTCCTCTTTGATCCTAAAACGAAGAGAAACAGTTTAGGGATTTCAAAACCGTCAAACACAAATCTTGCCGTGTCTTCTAGATCCAAGCTTCATTTCGCGAAGGGATAGAAGGGAAAGTTACTCACCACTACACTACGGTGCTAGTGAGCTAATTTTGGAAGCGACTTCGCGAGCAAAGTTTTTACCGGAATTGATCGAGGTGCCGTAAATCGACGTTAAAGCTAATGATAAGGTAAGGGCTCCTTCCAAACTTTTAGTTTGCATTTAGGGCCTTATCTGTGGTTGTGTGGAAAAGGATTTTGTTAGGGTTGGAGTAATGACTTGGGAAATGTATCTAAGGCTTATTGGGTAAAATCTTAGAGTTAGGTTTTGGTTATATTAATGAATGTTTCGTGGAAAATGAATTTAAACTCATTTATGTATGATTTTGAGTAAATGAAACTTGTGTCTTTGAGTGGTGGATTGTGTTGATTTGTGTTCGTTGTTTTTGATGTGTTCTTAATTGATACTGATGAAATTTGAGATGTTTTTTGTGTGGTTTGTGTGGAAAAATGATTTGGTGTGAATTATGGATTGAATGTGAAAGTATGTTTGAGTTTGTTTTGTGTGGAATTTGAAAACCATTAAGTTAAACGAGTATTAAGAATGGGGAATCTCTTAATATCTTGTTTACTTAATGTGAGTTTGTGAAAATCGTTTAAGTTAAATGAGTATTAAGAATGGGGAATCTCTTAATGACTTATTTACTTAATGTTGTCGTGCAAACGATTTTGGTTGAGAAATGATTTGATGTGTTTTGGGTGGGAATTGTGGATTGAATTTGATAATATGTTTGAGTTCGTTATGTGTGGAATTTGAAAACCATTAAGTTAAATGAGTATTAAGAATGGGGAATCTCTTAATGTCTTGTTTACTTAATGTGTATTTGGAAAATCATTTAAGTTAAATGAGAATTAAGAATGGGGAATCTCTTAATGTCTCGTTTACTTAATGTTGTTTTGAAAATCGTTTAAGTTAACTGGGCGTTAAGAATGGGGAATCTCTTAATGTCTTGGTTACTTAATGTTGTTTGAAAATCGTTTAAGTTAACTGAGCGTTAAGAATGGGGAATCTCTTAATGTCTTGGTTACTTAATGTTTGTTTTTGAAAATCGTTTCAGTTAAATGAGTATTAAGAATGGGGAATCTCTTAACAACTTGTTTACTGAATGTTTTGTTGTGGAAATCATTTAAGTCAAAAGTATATTAAGAATGAGGAATCTCTTAATATGTATGTTTGCTTAATGTTTTGGTGTGAAAATCGGTTAAGTAAATGGGTATTAAAAATGGGTAATCTTTTAATATCTGCATTTACTTAACGATTGTTGTGATTGGAGTTAGTGTATGCTCATGCATTTCATTTGGTAAATTGTGCTGACCCGTGATAGGTGGCACCTCGGTAAACTGTACTGACCCGTGATAGGTGGTACGTTTACGATTTACTTTTTGGTAAGTTGTGCTGACCCGTGATAGGTGGCACCTCGGTAAGTAGTACTTTGGCCTGTGATAGGCGGTTCACTTATGACTTACGTTTTTCTTTTGGTAAATTATGCTGACCCATGATAGGTGGCACCTCGGTAAACAGTACTGACCCGTGATAGGTGGTACATTTACGGTTTACGTTTTTTTTAGTAAATCGTGCTGACCCGTGATAGGTGGCACCTCGGTAATTGGTACTTTGGCCTGCGATAGGCGGTACAATTATGATTTACGGCCCTTCGAGGAGGGTTTTGGTTTGGAATTCCGAGTCCATGCATTTTGGCATATACGCATTGCATTAGGGTGCTTGGCACACGAGTCATAGTTGATTCAAATTATGATTGTGTTGATTTTGCTAATAGTTATGTTTTGGAATTTGTACGATAGTATGTTAGATTGTAAAACGATTTCGAAACTCATAATGTCGTGGTGATTGTATGGGTATTGTTAAGTGTTAAGGTTGGAGTGGTGTTTGAATATGATTGAGTTAGTTTATGTATTTTTGAAAGAATATACAGGGAAATCGATTTACCCAATTGATTTGATGAGTTACAGGGGCTTCCCTTGCCAAAAATCGATTTACCCAATCGATTTTGTAATATGTTTTTCAAAATCACATAAGAAAATCAATTTGGTAAATTGATTGGATTCATTATAGGGGCTCTGTCTTTCACGAAATCGATTTGCCCAATCGATTTGGCCAATACAGGGGCTCTGTCTTTCACGAAATCGATTTGCCCAATCGATTTGGCCAATACAGGGGCTCTGTCTTTCACGAAATCGATTTACCCAATCGATTGGCTCAGTGGAAAATCTGATTTTGAGTTAGATAATGGATTTCTCAATTGATTATCAATGTATTGGTCAGTTATGTATTACTTGATGGACTGAAAACTTTCTTTTGACTTCATTTACATTTGGCAAGCATTATGTGAACTTTTAGCATATGGAAAACCCTTCTAAGATGCATGATAAGTTGAAAAGGTTATTTGTGCATTTAAAAGCTTGAATGTTATGCATTAACTGTTAATTTCGGTTGGTGACCCTTTACAATTATTGTGGAAATCTGGGCTTTGCCCTCAGATGAGAGTCAGGATGATCCTACCGGTTCGTACCCTCCGGATGGGAATGTGGATGGGAGTGCTTGATTGGAGCTACGTTAGGAGAATCTCACGGGGCGCGTGGAGATTACTCAAGGCGTATAGTTTTTTTGTTATGTATAGAATGATCAGACTAGGTTGTCACCCAGGACACATATGTCTTTCTTTTGGGATACTTTTATGTTAAGTTGGAAGGATGTACATGTACTATTGTTGACATCAGGTCATGCTTTGGATTTATATTTTGAAAAACTTTTCCGCTGTTTGTAAATTATAATGACTAAATTATTTATCCAAAGGTTTTACCTTATTTAATTCCCTATTGTATTTTAATTTCTTTTGAAAAAAAAATACACCTTCGCATTGAAAAACGGGGTGTTACATCAGAACTTTGGGTCATGTATATACGATGGCTTTGGATAAGGACTTTTTCAGAGGGTTCAGAAATATTGATATCAGATCAAACTCTCAAGTAGTATTGTGGTCCTTAATTTTGCAAAATTTCTATAATAGATATTTGTGTTACAGTCTTGTCCCTCGCATAAAGGATGTGCTTGAAAAGTTGGATCACTTTAAGATATCTCATGTCTATCGAGTAGTAGATACTTTTCTAAATTTGGTTTTTCTTCTCCTAAAATTAACCATGTTTATGATATTATACATGAATTCCTATCCTTCACCATGTTGCTTTTGGTAGCTTTTCCTAGAGACTTAAAGCCTTGTTTGTTTTTGTTTCCTCAGGGATGTGACCCTTGACATTTCACCCAAAAATATGGTTGTGGGGAAACATCCCCTTATATGCTAAACATGGATCCGTCAAGCTTCCAAATAATTTGTTTTTATCTGAAATTCATTAATCACTTGAATCAAATCACTTGTTTCGGTCGAAAATCTATTAACACAAACAGTATATGGTTAATATAGATTTTGTTTTGTGATCATATTGGTGCATTCATATTTGACCACTCTTATGCGTAAGTGGTGTACACGATCTCAATGTCAGAACTTTGGGTCATGTACATATGATGGCTTTGGATAAGGACTTTTTCAGATAGTTTAGAAATATTGATATTAGATCAAACTCTCAAGTAGTATTGGGGTCCTTACTTTTGAAGAATTTCTCTAATAGATATTTATGTTACAGTATTGTCTCTCGTATAAAGGATGTGCTTGAAAAGTTGGATCACTTTAAGATATCTCATGTCTACCGAGTAGCAAATACTTTTTCTAAATTTGGTTTTTCTTCCCCTAATATTCACCATGTTTTTGATGTTATACATGAATTCATGTCTTTCACCATGTTCCTTGATATTTTTTTTATTTAAAACAAACCATATATGGTTAATATAGATTTTGATAATTTTTATATGATACAACAGTACCTTGATAATTTAATGGTGTATAATGTGTATGGAATGAATTATATTTCTCGTATATATTCTATACTATGTTTAAGATTATGAAGGTATAATTTCAAGCATTCTTTATTTCATGTGGAAGCCTTTCAATGATTTCGTTCTCATGTTAATAATACAATAAATGCTATTACAATAAATCAATTTCAATTACACTTTTAGTTTGTTAAATTTGATCTGCTATCACACACATGTCATATACAATTGATAAAATATAAATAGTGGTAATAACTCGAGTCGTTTCGTAAGGATTTCTGATATAATAATTTTAACCGAATTGAAATTGGAAATTAGAAAGAGGTTTTTTTAGATTTTTGTTTTAACAAATGAGTAAAACGATTAATCCACTTATTCGAATTTCAAACCTATCACATATTCTATCAATGAGTTTAATTTTTAATTTATGATTTTATTCTTATTTAACTATATAATTGATCAAACAAGCGTACCCAATCCTATGTGAATTTGGTTTCTTTGACTGGATTAAACATCATAATCATCAAAATATTACTATTAATGATCAAGCGTCGCAAAATTACAAGTCAATTAAATTAGAAATCGAAACCAAATTATGTCAAATGAATTTAATAAATTCTATTGAAATTTAATTTAAGCAATCAGAATATCAATATAATAAATAAACATAGATATAATCATGAAGCGAAATTGACAGTGTAACCTGTATCTCAATGTGTTGATGAAACTTTGAACTCGTAGAGTAATCTTAGATATAAAGTTAACCTTCCATGAAATTAAAATAAAAAGTGTTTATTTCTTGTAGCAATCTAAATCCTAATATTTCATCTCCAAAAAAGAAAGAAAACTCTCAATAAATAGTACTTGATTTTTGGGCTTTATGAAATCTACAATTTAGACCCAGTAAAGTTCGACTTTGGGCTTTTATTCCAACACAAGCATTTTACCTCTGATGTTTAGCTTTCGAATGCCTGCTCTTATACGCCAATCCAATATTCAGAGCACAAGTTATGGCCTACAAAGCGAGAAAGGGTTAAAATACAAATAATAAAATTGGACCCCCAAAACATAGAAACAAGCTAAAAATATTATTCTAAGCTATAAAGAGCTTTTAAAATACCAAACTAAAAAGCTAGAAACACGTGCCAAAATTCTATGATCAAATTCCCCCACACTTAAATTTTTGCAATCCGAGCAAACAATGCATGCAATTCCAAATATTCTCATGAATGCAAAGTGACGTGAGAAAAAATATTTCTAGCTTAAGGCAATCATGAATAGTTTTTATATTTTTTATATTTTTTTATCACAACCAAGACAAACAAAATGACAAGTTAACTAAAGAATACATCATAAGTGATAGAGTCCTCTAAGGATATAAAATTCTCTCAAAGTGTTTACACTCAAAGTGTTTGGGCTACTGTTTATACTCAAAGCACATCACGAAAGCTAGCATTACCATAGGCTTGACAAGCCTCTATAATATATATTTGAAACACATGCACATAAAGATCAAAAAGTCTTTATTCAGGTTGTAACGTGGCTAAGGTAAGGGTGAGATAATTCTAAGGAGGCTAGGGCTGGAAATCAAAGAGGATAAATGTGTAATGATTAAGAGAGAAAAACAACATTAAGAACTAACTCAACAAAATATCGTTGACTTTTATTTTCACACTCTCTTTCCTCACAACACAACCATTTTCCTCATTTTGTTCCTCATTTTTTCTTCTTCTTTTTTATAACCATCAAATTTAAACAAACAAGTTGAGCACCCCCATACTTATTGAAGGAAATACTCCTTTATCCCCCAAGATTGGGTTAATTCATTGTTTTTCACTTTTAGGTTTGTATTGAGCTATATAACAAAGAATGAGATAATTAGGCTCAAAGGGGCTTAACAAATGGATAATTGTAGGGTAGACTTATTTGGCTAGTAGCTTAATCAAGAAACAAATGCCTAGATCATTTTAATATATGCATGCAGACAAGAGTCAAGTTATGTTTTGGCGTAACTAGCAATCGTGAGTGAGATAACACACAAGCAAAAAAGATGGAAGAATGTATTTCATTCATAATAAGACTAAAAAATCTAACAAAGGTTAATGACTTATCATAAATGATACACAATTTAGCATTTTAGTCCAATTTATTTTACCAAGAATACAAAGTTACTATCCAATCATGTCAGTCTAAACAAACTCTCAACATTTACAACCATAAAATCTGATGAGAAAGCATGCAATGCAACATCCATTTTTATTTATTTATTTTTATTGTTATTTTTTGTTTTTTTGAAATATAACAAATAAAATCCTAAAACAAATAAAATTCTAATTAATGCCACCACACTTAAATTACACATTATCCTCAATGAAATTAACAAGTATAAAATAAGAGTAAGGAAATGGAGCTCCATGTTCAAAATTTCAGTGTAGTTGGAATTTTCCAAGGAGAGTTCTTCTATGGTAGCATCTTCAAGCACAAAGCTCTCATGGAATAGCTTAAGGTGTTGTCCATTTACTTTAAACACTTTCTCGGTGTTTTCACTTTTTATTTCCACTGCACCATGAGGAAAAATGTTAGTAACAATAAAAGGGTCAGTCCACTTCGATCGAATTTTCTCAACCACAGTTTTCAGACAGGAGTTGAACAACAAAACTTTTTGGCCAATGGAAAATTTCGTCCTATACATCATCTTATCATGAAAGTACTTAGTTTTCTCCATATAGATCTGAGAGTTCTCAAAAGCTTCCAGTCTAAGCTCTTCAAGTTGTTGCGATTGAAGCTTTCTCTCAAAACCTGCTTTCTCCATCTCAAGGTACAACTCTTGATCGCCTAATAAGCATAATGCTCTATTTCCACTAGGAGGTGGCATGCCTTACCAAAAACAAGTCGATAAAAGGATATTCCAATTGGTGTTTTGTAGGTTGTTCTATGAGCCGAAAGAGTTTCTTCAAGTCGGTGGCTCCACTCTTTCCTATTTGGCTGCACCATTTTTTCTAAGATCTATTTGATTTCCATGTTTAAAATTTCAGCTTGCCCATTAGTCTGGGGATGATAAGGTATAGAAACTTTTTGCACAACATTATACTTCTGAAGCAAAACGTCCATGGTGCTGTTGCAAAAATGAGTCCCTTGATCACTTATGATGGCACGAGGTATTCCAAACCTGCAAAAAATATTTGATCTGATAAAACCTGCAACAAGTTTAGAATCATTAGCCATAGTGGATATTGCTTCCACCCACAACGAAACATAATCGACGACTAGTAAAATATAGACAAAACTGAAAGATACAAGAAAAGGTCCCATAAAGTCAATACCTCAAATGTCAAATACTTCATAGAAAAACATAGGTTTTTGAGGCATCTCTCACTTCTATGAGTGATTGTTGTTCCTGCTATTTGGCATCATTTTTAATTTTGTGTATTTGTGTTATGGATGCATCTGCAGGAAAGACTTCAACAACTAGACAATTAACTAAATCAACAAACCAATGAGTTACGTCACGCAACTCTAGCAGTTGCTTATCAAGGAAGTCATCTTGAATATGTCAACACAACTGAGCAGCTAGTAGACATATTCACCAAAGCATTGCCAAAGGACAACTTCCTTCACATCAGGATGAAACTAGGCATCATAGATCCCAGTGAGATTTGAATTATGTGTCTAATCTGTAAGTATAGAAGTACGCCTAAGAGGGGGGTGAATTAGGTGTAGATAAATTTTCATGTTTTTAGTTATATGGTAGTTGGATTTTGTGAGTTAAAGAACAAAGCTTAATAATAATTGCAGTAAGTAAATGACACTTTAAGATTTATCCTGGTTCCCCTTATAACCAAGGGTACGTCCAGTCCTCTTGCACACCACAAGAGATTAATCCAATACTTGTCAGAAAATGTACAACTCCCACCCTGGGATTCTTGCTACAATACTTCTAAGATAGCACACCACTATCTTAGATTAAGCTATCTTATACAAATGATACAACAAGGTTTGAATGAGTCTAAGATGTGGTATATTGATAAACAACTCAATAGCAATTCAAGTACTTGAGAACCTTTTAGAATGATATGAAAATCTAATGCAAGTACTTATTTGAAGTTAAGGGGTATTTATACTCCATAAAACATCCCTTCAGATTCGTGGCCATTGATCCAAGGGGTTTGATGAAAAATTACAATGTTCTAGAGTCATCCCAGATCTGTAAAATTGTAATGTTTCCAGGTGTATTCGAATACAGTATATGTTTATTCGAATACACGTCTGTGTAACGTTCAAAAAATTCAAATTTTACATCTTGTATTCGAATACACATTGGTGTAGTCGAATACAGATTAGTGAGTTTTAGCCTCTGACTTAACATGTATTCGACTACAGATCTGTGTAATCGAATACACATATAGGAAATTTGGCCACTGACTTGAAGTGTATTCGACTACACATTGTTGTAGTCGAATACAACATTTAAATTTTTGCTTCTGACTTAAGTTGTATTCGAATACAACATGGTGTATTCGAATACACTTATGTACTTAGTCAAAACTATGATTTTTAAATACTTTGTTAATGTGGTTTGGACTTTTGAAACTATTTTTAATGCATGTATAAATGTGACTTGTTCTCATGTACTTGATGTATTGGTTAGTATCATATACCTTTACATTTTATCATCTATTGTTTGGATTTGGAGCTTATTATGAAGTTTATTGATCTTCTTTTTGATCTTGTTGCGTCGTCCATAATCGGTGGTCTTTGTCGTCATCAAAAATATGTAGTTTACATTCTCCCCCTTTTTGATTATGACAAAATTTTGTTGTTGTGAAGAAAGTGTATAGTTGAAATCATTGCTCCCCCGTAATATATGCATACTCCCCCGTTATATATGCATACTCCCCCGTAATATGTGATGATTTGAAAAGATTGTTTTTGAGTACCTACAAGATCTGAAATGCAACAACAATACCAACCAAATTTTCTTCCCCTTTTGACATGATCAAAAATAAGAAAAACAAATAGAAAAAGACACATACAAATTGCGAGTAGAATCATACAAACAGCATATAAGTGAATCAAGGAGAATATCATAAATAGAAATTAAGTCATACCATCATAAAAGTTAATACATAACACGTCCTAATTCAGAGCAATACAAAATACACCATAATCCAAATGACAAATGTGTTCATAACACAAAGATCACAATAGTACATAATGCAAAATATTAAATTAGTACATAGCAACTAAGGAACTTAATCAAAATCTGTCGGAATATGGAAA
Source organism: Cicer bijugum (assembly GCA_037974875.1). Taxonomy (NCBI): domain Eukaryota; kingdom Viridiplantae; phylum Streptophyta; class Magnoliopsida; order Fabales; family Fabaceae; genus Cicer; species Cicer bijugum. Next base: position 1,006,492 of record JBBPBT010001178.1, on the reverse strand, counting down.
TGATCAATTTTATCTGATAAAGTGCTAATGTCCTGAGATAGAGCTTCATGATTGCGAGCAATAGTATATTCAATATTGGTGAAGCGATTGTCGATAGAGGTGGTCAGATTGTCGAATTGAGTTTGGAAGAAGGTTTGGAAAGAATCAAGGTGAGTCATGAGCATTTGATTGGAGATATAATCATCATCAGAGGGAGTCTCCTCGCCATCTTCATCTCCTTGAGCAGCAGCGTTTGAAGGTCCAGCATTGCCATCCTGTACATTAGATGGTTGACCATGATCACCTTTATGCACAAATGCTTCAAGCTCCTCATTCCATATTATCCGCATGCTAGGCAAAACACTTAAATCCAACATATTTTCTTTGGTGGGTGTAAACATAACTTCATCAGAGAAGTCCACACCAAAGTGTTCCAGAATCTGTGAAACTTCCTTTGCATAGGGCAAGCCAATTGCCTCACGAGATGCAAACATAATAGATTTCACAAAGAATGCCCAATTAAGTTGACGACCTTCAAACATAAAATTCATAATTTGCAATTCAAACTCCGAAATTTGGGAGTAATTTCCAGCCTTCAGAACCAGAATGTAGCTAAGGAAATAGTGTAGAAGCCGATAATCAACAGTAAGATTTCCCGCACCATATCGTTGCTGGGCATACTTGGAATCGGCCTGAGCTCGCTTTTGTTCCATGGTGCGTCTGTCAAACCGACAGAGGGAGACATACGCATCATACTTAGAAATATCACCCCATTCACATAGTTTGTTTGGACAGAACTTTTCGCCATTAAAAGGAATATTCAGAATTTCTCCAATAGTTTTGGTATTTAAACGGATGGTTTTACCCTTAACGCGAGAGATTAGCAGTTTTCCCTCTTGGGTAAGATTGCAATAAAAAACCCTAACCAAGTCCGGATAAACAGGACCTTTGTAACCTATAAACTCTTCAACATGTTGTGCTTTGAGTAACCTAGGAAAGTTAAAGTCAGAGAAAGAGTCTAAGGTACCGTACTTTGGGATAATAAGGCGCTTGTTAGAGTAGAATGTGCGAAAACGATCAATTTATTCCGGTGTGTGTAGAAGCCGGGATAGATCTGTGATGTTAGGATTCCTTGTTCATTTTTGTGAAGGACCTACTGCTACATGCTTGGTTCGTAGTCCTCGTTTGCGAGCATCCATGGTGAGAAAGGAGATTTTTGGGGAAAAATGGGTTTTTAGAGAAAATGGGAGATTTGTGAGAAATATGAAGAGTAATGACAAGAAAGAAGCAAGGAGGGATGTGATTTGCTAGGTTAGGTGAATGGGTAAGTGTGAGAAAGGAGGATGGATGAGTTTTTGAGAGAGGAGAGAAAGTGCTAGGGCTGTATTCGAATACCACAAAATAGAAACTTAAACCTAAAACGTGAATCAGCTTTTATATTTGGGCAAAAACGCGAAGGTGTATTCGACTACACCTTCTTGTATTCGAATACACAGTTTTCTGGGAACGTGTATTCGACTACACATCCTTTGTATTCGAATACAGGAATTCTGGGAAAGTTGTATTCGAATACAGATATTTGTATTCGACTACATAAGTACTGTTTTGCTTAAAAACTTAGTTTTTTTTATGAAAATTGCATCATGTAATACACAAATTCATATATCAACAAGCAATGATCAACAAGACATAAGAGATATGACAAACTATGTATATTATACAATGGTTAAAGATCATTTTCACTCAAAATACCATGTTCTCTTCGGATTTCATAAAATGAGTCTTTAGGTAACGCTTTTGTAAATATATCAGCCAATTGATTGTGTGTATCAACAAATGTTAGCTCAACATTACCTTTAAGCACATGATCCCGTAGAAAATGATGTCTGATATCGATGTGTTTAGTTCAAGAGTGCATGATTGGATTCTTGGAGATGTTTATTGCGCTTGTGTTATCACAACTTAAGGGAAAGCATCCGAGATTAACTCCATAGTCATGTAATTGCTGTTTGAGCCAGAGAATCTGGGCACAACAGCTTCCTGCTGCAATGTATTCAGCTTCAGCAGTACTAAGTGCAACACAGGCTTGCTTTTTACAAGACCATGAAACTAGTGCATTTCCTAGGACATGACATGTGCCGCTGGTGCTTTTACGATCTGTTTTGCACCCCGCATAATCCGAATCAGAGTATCCAACTAGGCTACATATGCTACCCTTGGGATACCATAGGCCTACATTTGTCGTTCCTTTCAGATACTTCATAATTCTTTTAACAGCTACTAGATGTGATTCTTTCGGATCTGCCTGAAATCTTTCACACAGACAAACACTAAACATGATATCTGGTCGGCTGGCCGTTAGATATAATAATGACCCAATCATACCTCGATATTTGGATATGTCGATTGAAATTCCTGATGCATCTTTATCAACATATGTTCCGGAGCCCATTGGAGTTGTACTTTCTTTGCAATTTTCCATTTCAAATTTCTTTAGTAATTCTTTACAATATTTTGCCTGATTGATGAAGATGTCGTGCTCAGGTTGCTTGATATGAAGTCCAAGAAAATAGTTTAATTTGCCCATCATGGACATTTCGAATTCTCCTTGCATTATTGAAGAGAATTCTTCACATATGTCCTTGTTGGTTGATCCAAATATTATATCATCGACATAAATTTGAACCAATAATGTGTGACCATTTTCTCTTTTGACAAATAAAGTTTTATCAACCTCCCCTTTGTCAAATCCTCGTTCACATAAAAAGGTGCTTAATCTGTCATACCAAGCTCTTGGAGCTTGTTTTAGACCATAAAGAGCCTTTTTCAATTTGTAAACATGTGAGAGATTTTTGGAATCTTCAAACCCAGGGGGCTGCTTGACATAGACTTCTTCATTTATGTACCCATTGAGAAAGGCACTCTTCACGTCCATTTGATATAACTCAAAATTCATGGAACAAGCATATGCTAGTAGTAGACGTATTGCCTCTGATCTTGCTACCGGAGCAAATGTTTCGTCAAAGTCTATCCCTTCCTCTTGATTGTATCCTTGAGCGACCAATCTAGCTTTGTTGCGAACAACTATGCCATTCTCATCTAGTTTATTTTTAAACACCCATTTTGTACCAATGATGTGTTTATTTCCAGGATTAGAAACAAGTTCCCGTACTTGGCTTCTTTCAAATTGATTGAGTTCTTCTTGCATGGCAAGTATCCATTGATCATCTTAAAGAGCTTCACTAATTTTGGAGGGTTCGATTTGAGAAACAAAAGCCATGTTTAAGCAAGCATCTTGCAATTTTAATCTTGTTGTGACTCCTTTATTTATATCACCTATGATGTTATCAATAGGGTGATATCTATGGGTTCTCCATTCCCTAGGAAGATCATCACTTTGCCTTTCAATATTGACTTCACTTTCTTGTTCTGGTTGATTTGTTTGAAGTTCTTTGCTTGGATCATCGCTTTCAAAAACATCATCATCACAAGAAATAATATTTTCCTCTTTTATGGGGTTAGTTTCATCAAAAGTTACATGCATTGATTCTTCAACTACTAAAGTTCTTTTACTAAAAATTCTAAATGCTTTACTAGATAAAGAGTAACCGAGAAATATACCTTCATCAGCTTTTTTATCATATTTTCCAAGGTTGTCTTTACCGTTATTTAACACAAAACACTTACATCCAAAAATGTGAAAGTGAGAGATATTGGGTTTTCTACCTTTGTAAAGTTCATATGGAGTTTTCTTAAGAATAGGCCTAATGATTACCCGGTTGGAAACATAGCATGTTGTGTTTACAGCATCTGCCCAAAAGTATTTTGGTAGATTTGAGTCGCTTAGCATAGTTCTAGCAAGCTCTATCAATGATCTATTCTTTCTTTCAACGACCCCATTTTGTTGTGGTGTTCTTGGTGCAGAAAATTTGTGAAAAATGCCATTTTCTTCACAAAATTCTTCAAATGAAGTATTTTGAAATTCCCTTCCATGATCATTTCTAATTGATACAATTTTGGCAGATTGTTCGTTTTGGACTAGCTTGGCATAGTTTTTAAATGCCTTAAAAGCTTCATTTTTATTTGCCAAGAATAAGGTCCAAGTGAACCTTGAGTAATCATCAACAATAACTAGTCCATATGAGTTTCCACCAAGACTTTTAGTTCTTGATGGACCAAACAAGTCCATATGTATCAATTGTAGTAGTCTAGAGGTTGAAATGACATTTTTAGGTTTGAAAGAACTTTTTGTTTGTTTGCCTTTTTGACAAGCGTCACATAATTTATCCTTTATAAATTTCATTTTTGGTAAGCCTACAACAAGATCATGCTTGACCCATTTGTTTAAATGATCCATGTGAATATGAGCAAATCTCTTATGCCATAGCCAAGCATCATTATTGTTGCTTACCAAAAGACATTTCATTTTTAAGGATAAATCTTCAAAATTTAGTATGAAAATGTTTTTGAAATGGTTACCGACAAACTGAGTTTCATTTGTAGCTTCATTTTGGATGATGCACTCATCTTTATTAAAAACTATCTTGTATCCTTTGTCACATAGTTGGTTGATGCTTATGAGATTATGTTTTAGACCTTCAACATATAAGACATCTTCAATCGAGAGGGATGGTGCTGTACCGACTTTTCCAATGCCTAAAATTTTTCCTTTGTTGTTGTCTCCATATACTACATGTCCCTTTGACTCAAGTGTTAAAGCTGAAAATTTTGTTATATCACCCGTCATGTGTTTGGAGCAGCCACTATCCAAGTACCACATGTTTGAAGTTTCTTGTTTGCATACCTACAAAATTGAAATCAAACTTTATTAGGTACCCAATGTTCTTTGGGTCCTTGATGGTTAGTACCTTTCTTTACCCATATGTAATGCCCTTTTGGAACACTAATGTTTCTAATATGACATGTATTAGGTGTATGACCATGAAGACCACAATAAGAACAAGTAGGATTAAATCTACTATTAGTAGCATATGTATGAGATTTATTTTGAATAATTTTCTTATTATAAAGATCATCCTTTTTTCATAACTATAATCTTTTCTTGATTAGATTGACTACTTGCTTTAACAAAAATAGTTTTGTTCAAATTTGGTTTATCAAATTTTGAATATCCAAGACCACTTTTGTCATTTGAGTATCTTTGCATATTTAAAACATTTTCCAATCCTAATTGTCCCTTTTCGTACTGTTCAATCACCCTATTTAATTGAACGATTTTGAAAGAGAGGGAATCACATTTATTGCATGCAAAATTCTGTTTTAGTTTTTCAGAATTTTTCTCCATAATATCAACTTTTTCTTGTAAACTTGAGATTTGTTTCTTTTGTGTTGACACTAATTTACATAGATTTTTACATTCAATAAGTAATTCTTTTATTGCGTTCTGAGCATATTTGTATTCTATAATTAATTCATTATTATTCTTATTATAATGAGGCGAGTCTATATTACTAACCTCTTCTTCATCATTTGATTGATGCGAGGCCATTAATGCAACGTTGGCGTATTCTTCACTTTCTGTTTCTGAAGATGAACTTACTTCACTGTCTTCCCAAGCTATGTATGCCTTCTTGAAGTCTTTCTTTTTGTTGACATTCTTCTTGGCAAGATTTGGGCAATCTGCTTTAATATGTCCTTGTTTTCCACATTCAAAGCAAGTGAAGTTTTGATTTGATGTAGAATTATCTTTCCACTTGAAGCTTTTCTTTTTGAATGTTCTATCATATTTAAGAAACTTACCAAATTTCTTAACAAGAAGGATAATATTTTCATCTTCATCTGAATCATTGTCTTTGGTTTGTTCTCTTGATTCGGTCTTTAAAGCAATATTTTTGGTCTTCTTTTCTTGACTTTCATTTTGTTCTAGCCTTCCAAGTTCGATTTCGTGCTCTTGAAGTTTTCCAAATAGTGCAGAAAGAGACATTTTGGATAGGCTTTTCTTTTCGGATATTGCTGTAACTTTTGGTTGCCAGGCCCTTGTCAATGACCTTAGTACTTTTAGATTTAGTTCATCATTGGTGAAGATTTTTCCAAGTGCTGTCAAGTGATTTGTTAAGTGGGAGAACCTTTTCTGCAAGTCTAGAATAGACTCTCCGGGCTGCATTCGAAACAACTCATATTCTTGTGATAATGTGTTGAGTTTAGATCTTTTTACCTCAATGGTGCCTTCATGAGTTATTTCCAGCGTATCCCATATTTCTTTTGCTGTTTTGCAATGAGATATACGGAAAAATTCATTCATTCCTAGTGCAGATTGTTATATATTTTTAGCCTTCTTATCAAACAGCACTTTTCATTTATCATCATCAGTCCAAGACTCTTTTATCTTAATTTCTTCTTTGTTATTGATGACAGTTTTCGGAATGTGAGGCCCACTTTAATCAGCATTCCATATGTCATCTCCTTGTACTTCAAGATATGCTTGAATACGTATTTTACAAAAATTATAGTGCTCTCCAACAAAGCATGGTGGCTTGGTACCGCTACCACCATCTCTAAAAACAGGTTGTGCGGAAGCCATGTATATTTGATCAAGGAGTAAGTTACCTTAACCCGCTCTGATACCAAGTGTAAGTATAGAAGTACGCTTAAGAGGGGGGGGGGTGAATTAGGTGTAGATAAATTTTCTTGTTTTTAGTTATATGGTAGTTGGATTTTGTGAGTTAAAGAACAAAGCTTAATAATAATTGTAGTAAGTAAATGACACTTTAAGATTTATCTTGGTTCCCCTTATAACCAAGGGTACGTCCAGTCCTCTTGCACACCACAAGAGATTAATCCAATACTTGTCAGAAAATGTACAACTCCCACCCTGGGATTCTTGCTACAATACTTATAAGATAGCACACCACTATCTTAGATTAAGCTATCTTATACAAATGATACAACAAGGTTTGAATGAGTCTAAGATGTGGTATATTGATAAACAACTCAATAGCAATTCAAGTACTTGAGAACCTTTTAGAATGATATGAAAATCTAATGCAAGTACTTAGGAAAAATCAGAATTTTGTTCAAAGTTGTTCAATGAATTGATTCAAGGATTGTTAATTTTTGATCTGAAGTTATGGGGTATTTATACTCCATAAAACATCCCTTCCGATTCATGGCCATTGATCCAAGGGGTTTGATGAAAAATTACAATGTTCTAAAGCCATCCCAGATCTGAAAAATTGTAATGTTTCCAGGTGTATTCGAATACAGTATATGTGTATTCGAATACACGTCTGTGTAACGTTCAACAAATTCAAATTTTACATCTTGTATTCGAATACACATTGGTGTAGTCGAATACAGATTAGTGAGTTTTAGCCTCTGACTTAACATGTATTCGACTACAGATCTGTGTAATCGAATACACATATAGGAAATTTGGCCACTGACTTGAAGTGTATTCGACTACACATTGTTGTAGTCGAATACAACATTTAAATTTTTGCTTCTGACTTAAGTTGTATTCGAATACAACATGGTGTATTCGAATACACTTATGTACTTAGTCAAAAATATGATTTTTAAATACTTTGTTAATGTGGTTTGGACTTTTGAAACTATTTTTAATGCATGTATAAATGTGACTTGTTCTCATGTACTTCATGTATTGGTTAGTATCATATACCTTTACATTTTATCATCTATTGTTTGGATTTGGAGCTTATTATGAAGTTTATTGATCTTATTTTTCATCTTGTTGCGTCGTCCATAACCGGTGGTCTTTGTCATCATCAAAAATATGTAGTTTACATAATCGACTGGTTAAATCGATTATCCTGTGGATACACAGGAAAATGTCTTTATAAAATCGATTGCCCAAGCCGATTTCACCCATAATATGTCTATTTTCTCCAATTGGATACTCGAAATCGATTTGGTAAGTCGATTTGTAATTTCTAGGAAGCTTCAGATGTCTTTACTTTCACATGTCAATCGATTATGGAATTCGACTGACTTCATGATATAGTGGTTAAAGAATCGATTTGGAAAATCGATTCGTTTGAGCCCAGACTTCAAAGTTAAAGAATTCCTCCACACACTGCCTCGAAATCGATTTGGAGAATCGATTGTTTTAAAGGTGATTGAGATTTCCATTTATAAGATCGATTTGGGTAATCGATGCTGAGACAAGCTCCATTCTGAACTGATATGAAAGATCTTTAAGGAAACTTGAAATCGATTTGGAGAATCGATTGTTTCAAAGGTGTTTGAGATTTTCAATTAAAGGATCGATTTGGATAATCGATGCTGATACAAGTTACTTTCTGGACTGATATGAAAGATCTCTAATCTGACTCGAAATCGATTGTTTTAATTGGATTGAGTTTTCACTCAAAAGAATCGATTTGGGACATCGATGCTGAGATGAGTGCCTGTTTGGACTGTTATTTGAAGTTGCTGCACTGATACGAAATCGATTGTAACAATCGATTAGGTAACTATGAAAATCGATTAGGGTAATGGAATTCCTTTATTACCGTTACGGCTTTTTACTAGCCGTTACACACCTGTTTTTTCATCTTCCCCATCAACGGTAACTAAATCGATTGGTCCAATCGATTTACATACCCAGCAGTATAAAAGAAACAGTTGCAATTGAACCCCAACATCGATTCCTCATTACTCCAGCATCCAAACCTCTGAAAATCTCTATTTTCTCTCTGTTTTGATCCATACTAACTTCCATCTTACTCATACTACTTCAGATTCACTCTCAAATCAACCTAAAACGGCAAGAGTAAAGAGAACTTCCCCCTCTACTCCTTCTACTTCCTCTTCTTCAAGTGGAAGGACTCCATCTCCTCCTCCCACTCTTTCCAAACGTGTTCCTATTCCCACCCATAAAATTGCAGCACAAGATAAAGGCAAAGGTGTTGCAATAGAGCAAGGGAAATCCAAGAAGAGGAAAGAGCCCCCAACTGAGAAGTTGTTGGTAGATGCGATGAAGGAAATATCGCAAAAGAAGAAGAAGAAAAAGAGTGCTTCTTCAACACCACAGAAGAAGACAACACCACAAAAGAAGGCGACACCGCAACAGAAACCTCCAGCTCCTCAAGACAAACAAGCAGAGGAATTTAAGCTTCCTCCTACATTCGTGAAGAGAAAGATACACGAAGCTCGTGTCCTAGACTTCACCTACTTCGACAACGATGGTTTTACGTTTCAAAACCATATTCGGTTTCATGGACTGCAAGATTTTCTATCCTTCTTGCTCGATTCTTATCCCAACTTGATTCGAGCTTTCTACTCTACTTTCAAGATGACGGATACAGGCTTCAAAGCAATGGTGAAAGGGAAGAAAATTTCCATGTCCTTTGAGGAATTCTCGAACTTGTCGGGACTTCCTTACCATGGAAACTCAGTTGATGGCAGCTCCGAAGCTGACGCTGCTGACGAAGGATGGGAAGCAACCTTGGAGAGACAAACTGCTGTACAAGACCTAATGGTCGAGGGGTTTGTGGAATCTGTTTCACTTCCAATCGGCCAGATGAAGGTCCAGCACCGGATGCTGATGTACGCACTCTCAAGGATGCTAGTCCCAAGGTCAGGAAATCATGCAGTTGTCCAACGGTTGGACATCGTGCTGCTGTGGGGTCTATGCAAAGAGCTCAATATGAGCTGGGCATGGATCGTTCTTCGACACATGCTGGAAGCGGCGCAAGGAAAGCTGGTGCTTCCCTATCCACAATTGATCACCAAAATCCTTGAACATTTTAAGGTATCATTCAAGGGTGAAGAAATGTCCAAGACCATTCTCACATTTGGTGAATCCATCGTGAACCAAATGCAACTGCGCAGAATAAACAGCATTTGGAAGCGACCTCAAACCAATGCTGAACAAGCTCAGCAAAACACAGCGCCACCAGCTGTTGAGTCAGTTCCAGCAGGTTCTGAGGTGCTTGCCAAACTGCTGGAATTCATGGCAGCGCAAGCGGCTCACAACGCCAAGATGGAGGCGTCAAATGAAAGAATGGAGGTTGCGATGAAGAAGCTTCAATCTGATATAAACCTGATTGCACAGGATGTGGTAGCAATCCAGGAACATCTAGGACTTAAACTGTCCTTCAGTGATGTTGCTGAGATTGGAAGGCAAGCGACTGAAGAACCAGCTCCGACACACTTAGACGATGCTGAACCCCATGTTGAGGAGACACCTGCTGAGGGTAATACAGCGGTCTCAGCCTCTTCCCCAGATAATAATGAAGGCCAGCAAAATCTAGATGTTTCGGTCTTTAGTTTCCTAGTTGTTTTGCATTTTATTCTGCCCTTTCTATGTAATAGTTTAATTGGATGTACCTTGATTATGAATGAATATAAAAGTTGAGTTTTTGATTATATTGATTGTTGCATTTCATTTTATGATCTATAGTACGTGCCATAATCTGTTTCCGTTTATTGCTTTGATACAATTTGTTTTACAAACTGCTCTTGTTACTAATTTGTTCCAATTTCAATGTATAGCAGTTTTCAGATTAAATACCAACTCAGGGGGAGCATACTTCAGAGTTTTTTCTCTCCTTTACCTGACCAAGGGGGAGAAAAATTTATAACTTGTAAATTTATAACTTGTACTAAATCAGTATGATTATGAGCTTTGAATACTTACTAAGCGTGATAGTATGCTCTGATATGTGATATAATATGATATGATACTCTGATACTAACAGTAGTACTTTACTTTTTGCAAAATTACTCTGATAATTTTTTTGCTCTAACCCTTATTTCGCTGTATGAAAAACATGGATACTCATATTTAGGGGGAGCTTCACTTGACTGTTGTACTGTTGTTATTACAATGTACTCCTTTGGAATGTTTCTCAAGTTAAAATTGCATGTTTGTCACTTAAATCAAAAAGGGGGAGATTGTTAAACATATGTTCGTTTTTGATATTATTGACAAACATACTTCATGAAATAAATCTGACATTGTGAACTGAGAAAAATTTCAGAAACAACAACTCAACCCTACAAACTTGAGAAAATTTCTTGGAACTCAAGAAATCAACAAAAGCTTGAAGATTCATAAGCAAATCGATTAGTAAAATCGATTTTGTAACAGGGTTTTATGTAAATGTGAATTTAGTGAGCGAATAGCCGATTAGGCAAATCGATTGGCAATTTTATTGAAAATAATTGCGCAAGTCAGTGGCATGCTGATTTGTGGCCTAATCGATTTGGCAAAACGATTGTTCTTATCACAAGTTTAAACTGATTGACAAAATCGATTAGACACATCGATTGGCCATTTTAGTGAAAATAATTGCACAAGTCAGTGCCATGCTGATTTGGGGCCTAATTGATGTGGCACATCGATTATACCAATCAAAAGGATATTTGGATTGTTAAAGTCGATTGGCACAATCAATTGTGAATGTCACAAAGCCAAACCATTAATTAATAAATCGGTTAGGCAAATCGATTTACTAAAATAAGTTTCTAAATTATCTTGGTCTGGAACATACACAGTCGATTAGCACAATCTACTAATAAACTTCTTTTGAAATAAGTTTGGCATCAATCGACGTGGTAAATCGATTGAATGAACCAACTGATGAAATGTGCTTCAAACTTAAGTCCATAGTCGATTTGAAACATCGATTACGTTGATTTAAGCCAGCTCTTTGTAACTTGTCAAATCGGTTAGGCAAATCGATTTATGAAAATCACTGTGTCCCTGGAACCAGTGAAATCGATTGACTAAAGCGATTGGTGCAAATATTTTTAGAAACAGAGATGACTTAAGAACTGTGTAAATATTTGAATCGATTGAGTACATCGACTGTTTTGATCTCGATGTTGGAACAAAACACTCCAAGTCGATTATGCACATCGATTCAGATATGAACATTCATCCATGTTTGAAGAACACATTTAAAATAATCCATTAGTTAAATCGATTAGTATATGCAGTTTAAAGATTCAAGAAAAACAAGATTCGCGAAATCAATTGGATAAATCGATTAGTATGCTTTATAACTTTAATGAATTGATTGGCCAAATCTATTCATGTGTTATTTTTCCTGAAACTATATAAACTGTTTTCTTACTCTTCTTCTCATATACCATAACACAACAACATTACAACATAGATATCAATATACAATAAAATACCACTGCACTAACTCTTTCTCACACTGATACTACTTTGAAAATCTTTTTCAGCCATGAACAATCTACATTTGTGATCAATAAGGATTGAAAAAGACTGCATTGAGAAAGATTGCTTTGAGAAGAAGGAAGATCAAGAACTTTGTAAAATTGATCTGTTTTAAATTCTGTAAATCATTTATGTAACCAAACTACGTTGAGAAAATCCAGTTCTTACTGGTGGTGTTCTTCCGGGTTGAGGGCTGTCAACAAGAAGATGCTTGACTGGATTCTTGGTAGAGTTTATGGGATTTAAACTCGAGAATTCAGGGAAGGGAAAGATAGAACAGGGAGAATAGTTTAAGATTGAGGCTGGGCGCTGTGTAAAAATATGTAAACTGATTCTAAGAAGTTCTATTGGAAAGGCTAAGATCAAGTTGGATCTTAGGACTGGATGTAGGCCGTCACGAGGCGGCTGAACTAGTATAAAAATCTGCGTACAGTTTTCTTTCCCTTATCTCATTTAAATTTCTGCAATTATTATGTTTTGAATATTGATTGAATGCATGATAAAGATTCTGTGTTAAGTGACGTTGCATAATAAATTGTCTTAACATGATTGCATGATAATCAATATCTTGAGTAATAATTGTTTAGGATGCATTTCTCCATATGATCAATAATTGATATTGTTTGACATTAACTAGGATTGATTATTAGGGACCTTGTTTAATATTGTGTTTAGTAAATTTCGAAATTGTTAAACTGTTGCGCATATTGTTAGAATAGACATTATTCTGCATATTTTCCTATAACACAGAGGTCATACCCACCATCACAAAATTCTCAACAACTTTTCTTCTTGTAACTCGCTTAAGCTTGCACTGATTATGGCTGGATTTTTTTCTTCTTCACCCAGGAATACATATTTCAAATGAAGAGGTAGCTGCTTGAGTTCAATCAGTGGTATCTTTTTCTCCGCGGACTTGTCTTCATTCCCTTTCAAGTCCTCCCACCTAGTAGGAAAACGGGGGGAGTAGGATGGTGATGCTTCTAACATGGCCAACACCTCTTTCATCTTTGGGTCTTCACTTTCTTGAACGACATCTTGGGGTAGACATGAAACTCTTTCTAATGGCAGGCTGGGTGTTTGATGCGTTATTTCTTCATTGACTATCTCATCTAAAATCTCGATTCAATTGCACCCTTCTCTTTCTTTTGAGTGTTCCATGGCTTTTAGAATGTTAAAAGTGACGGTTTCCTCATTTGCTTTCAAGGTTAAGGTGCCATCTGCTACATCAATCATAGCTCTCCCTGTTGCTAAGAACGGTCTCCCCAAAATCAAAGGAATGTCGTTGTCTTCCTCCATATCTAGTACCACGAAATCTACTGCAAAAATGAACTTATGCACTTTAACCAACACATCTTCCACTACTCCATAGGGATGTTTCATTGAGCGGTCCACAAACTGTAACATTAGATGTGGGTCCTTGACTTTTCCAATGCCCAATTTTTTGTAGATTGAAAGGGGCATAAGACTTACACTGGCTCCAAGATCACACAAAGCCTTCCCAAAAGTTCTATTTCCAATAGCGCACGGGATTGAGAAGCTTCCAGGGTCCTTGAGCTTCGGTGGCAACTTCCTTTGTAGTATAGCACTACACTCTTCCGTAAGCATAACTGTTTCTCCTCCAATTTTTCTTTTTTTCGACAGAATCTCCTTCATGAACTTAGCATATGTCGGCATTTGCTCTAGTGCTTCTGCAAAAGGGATGTTGATCTGCAATTTTTTAAACACATCAAGAAACTTACCAAATTGTTTTTCAGTTTCTTCCCTCCTTAACCTTTGAGGGAATGGAAGTTGAATTTCTGGTTTTGCCAGTGGTTCCCTTTTTTGTACCACAAGTTCTTCCTCCTTTTCAATAGCAATGTGCTCTTCAACTGATATTGGTGTCACCATTCCTTCCAGATGGGTTGAAGTCAAGGTATTTCTACTCTGTTTCGCTTCAGGTGGTACTCGTTCACTCACCTTGCCACTCCTCGTGGTCACTACATTAACATTGCTTCTTGGATTTGGAATTGTGTCACTGGGCAGATTTCCAGACGTTCTTTGTGCCATTTGTTGAGCAAGTTGACCCACTTGAGTCTCAAGATTCTTTATTGATGCAAAGTGATTTTTCTGGACGGCTCTTGACTCTTCAATGAAAGAACTTGTGCTTGTAACTAGTTTCTCTATAGCGCTCTCCCAAGCAGCCTTTCTTGGTGGGAATTGGTTTGTTTGAGCTCCTTGTTGACCCTGAGATCCACCTTGTTGATCTCTCCAAGAAAAATTCGGATGATTTCTCCAACCAGGATTGTACGTACTAGAGTAGGGGTTATTCTGCATGTTGTTGTTGTTACTCACAAAATTCACCTGTTCTAGTTCTTCTACCTCATTTTCATCCAATTCACAAACTCCAGTTTTATGTGCTCCTCCACAAAGGTTACAACTAGTCTGCTTTAGAAATTTAACAAGGGCCACTTGGGGTTGTATATTTAGAGTTGCCATTCCCTTCTTGATCTCAGTGGCGATAACCTCTTCCATCTTCGATATAAACCTGCCTTGAGCTAACCCATCCATAACGTTCAACTCCATTACACCACTTGTTGACCCACCATTTCTGTCATACAACATCATATGTTCATTTGATGCCACGATCTCAATAATTTTTCGTGCTTCTGTTGCGGTCTTGTAATTCAAAGAACCACCTGTTGTGGCATCCAACATAATTCTAGTGCTCGGCCTCAAGCCATTACAGAATATTTGCATTTGGGCAATGTCGTCATAAGCATGATTAGGACATCCGGCTAGTAAATTTCTGAATCTCCTGTAAGTGTCACGAAGAGATTCCCCCTCTTTCTGTTTGTAACCGGTGATTTCTTGCCTCTTTCTAACGAACATGGCTGGGGAGAAATATTGTTCCAAGAACTTATCCTCAAGATCATCCCATGTGGTGATGTTATCGGCGGGGAATGAAAGAAACCACTCCTTAGCATCATCTATCAAAGAGAATGGAAATAGCTTCAATTTCTTGCCTTCCTCAGACACCCCATCCACCTTCACTGTTTCACATAATTCAAAGAAATTTGTGAGGTTTCTGTTGGCGTCTTCGTTATGTCTACCGGCAAAATGAATTTCCTTCAACTCTCGGTATAGAGCAGGACTTATTTCAAACTTATTGACTGTAACCGGTTGGTGATGAATGGGTAATCGAGCACGATTTCTGTTTCGATTCCCATACTCTCCGAGAGTACGTTCTGGTGGTGGTGGTTCGGCCATTTCAGTTAATATGACAGAATCACCTAAAACCTCTTCTTCCACTAATAAATGTTTTTCCCTTTGTCTCCTTTCTTGAGCTGCCTTTCTATGTGCTATCGCTGTTTTTTCAATTTCTGGATCAAAGATAAGTTCAGCTGAGGACTGGCCTCGCATACAAGGTTAGAAAAATTGTGAGTACTGAAGAGTTTTAAAATAAGGGAAGAAAAAATATATATATATATATATATATAACTAAAATAAAAACAAAAATTTTATTGCAGAGCAAAAAATTTCAATTCAGTAAATAAATTAAATTCAATAGTGATATGGCAATCCCCGGCAACGGCGCCGAAAACATGATAGTGTTTCAGCAAGTGTACTGAAACATTGCAAGTAATAATAAAACAGTAGTACCGAGTGTCGAACTCAAGGATTGCGTTTTACAATTGAATTATTTTTAATTACTAAAATTGAACAAAAAGTTTCCAGATTGATTAAAATAATATTTAAATTAAAAACTGTAATAAAACAATAATAGAATTGATCTTTTATAATGAGAAAAATCTCAGGGATGAGTTTCACTTCGAATCCAACCTTGGTGTCTAATTTGATCCTAGTTACTGAATTCCATTATTGAATTATTACCGAATTCTCTATATTATTCTTGCCCTATTGTCTTAGTGACAGAACCTTTAATTCCAAAGTAACCCCTAATTCCTTAGTGGATTTAAGATTAGAATTAAGCATTACCGTATAGAAATTCTCTTGTAAATTATTGCTTTGCAACTAATTTAATTGGTTTCATGACTTGCATCTATCCCTAGCCTACAAATTCATGAATTTCTCATCTCAAGCATTCTTAAAGTCCACTTCCGTTTCAAAATACAAATCGTAGAACAATTTAATGTTGATCAAGCAATAAAAAGCATTAAGCACAGAGAAGAGAAAAACAATTCAATAAACTCATTCATATAACTAGAAATCAAATCAGAAAAATAAGGGTTTCATCTGGTTACACTCATCCCTAACAAATAGGGTTTAGTTACTCATGACAGAGATACAAAAGATAAGGATTAAAGAAGAATTACAAGAATGATTCATGGATGATTCTTGATAAAACTGCTTCAATGGCGTTAGAAACGGCCGTCATTGAGTTTCTATGCTAGGGCACAAGTCTCCCAAGTTCCCAAGAGTCAAAAAAATCCATAAACAGTAAAAAATTGTGTTTTTATGATTGCTGATGCGCGTCACGCGCCCCAGACGCGCAGGGTGCGCTCCAGGCACGCGTTGACAGAACTGAAACACGAGAAATGTGCTTCAGGCACGCAGGACGCGCTCCAGGCGCATAGCATCTGCTGTCTAACGTATTTTGCATTTTTCTCATCGTTTGAGTCTGAATTTGGTCCCCGTGTCATCATGAAAGTTGTAGATATGGATCTTGGCTTTCATTAGCACTTGAAGTGACACTAATTGGACATCTAGAACTCTAGATATGGCTGAAATAGTCCACATATATCATGTTGATTTTTCACAAAAATTCAGCACTGCACTTAAAACAAAATGCAATGTAAAATTACGAAAAATTCCTACTTAATCATTGAAATACAAGCATAACTTATTAATAAATTCAAAGAACAAAAATAAACCGAATGTATCAAATAAATCCTTAATTTAACAAATGATTGAAGATAAATAAGATTAAAACAGTGGAAAACTTTGCATATGATGAAGAGTTATCACTATCACCAACTTCAATGAATAGATTTTCAACATGCACATCAATTTTTGTTCTACCAGTTTTCAAGAATGGTCTGCCTAAGATGATAGGCGCCCTGTTGGACTTATTCTCTCCCTCCATGTCCAAAATGTAAAAATCTGCAGGAAATATCAATTCATTAACTCGAACAAGTACGTCCTCCACAAGTCCAGCAGGACGAGCATTGCTCTTGTTCGCCAATTGAATGGTAACACATGGTAACACATGTACTCTCTAAAGGTCCAAGAGCTAGAGAGTTAAAAATAGATGTAGGCATAACATTAATGGAAGCTCCTAAACCTAACATAGCATTTTCAAATTGACTATTGCATATGGTACATGAAATGGAAAAAGTTCCTGGATCTTAGCATGTCTGAGGCATGGGTTGAATGAGGGCTGAAACATTTCGACCCATGTTTACCCTTTCATTATCTTTTAACCTTCTCTTGTGTGTGAACAAATCTTTTAGAAATTTTGCATATCTTGGAATCTGTTTAATTGCTTCAAGGAGGGGAATGTTCACTTCCACCTTCCTATATATATCTAAGATCACCTTGTCCTTATCTACCTCGTCCATTTTCTTAGTCTTATTTGCCCTATGAGGAAAAGGAAGTAGTATATTTTTCTCAACATCAACAGCTTCAGGTATCAAAGTGTCTTTAGCAACCTTGTTATTTTTTACTGCAGCTTCAGGTACCTTTGGTATTTCAGCTGCTTACACAGATCTCATTGTTATTACACTAGCATTGGGAGCATTTGGATTTACTAATTACTGTGGAAATTGATGTGACCCCTGAGTCTGCAGTTGATTAATTGAAGTGGCTAGCTAACCAATCTTTGTTTCCAAATTTTGAATGGTGGAATCTATTCTTTGTTGAAATTGGAGATTTTGGACCACCATCTGCTTAACGAGGCTCTCTAATGAAGGTGCATTGTTTAGCTGTTGAGGAATATTTTGCTACTGTTGTCTAGGTTGTTGTTGTTCAGATGAATTCCCCCATCTCAGGTTGGGATGGTTTCTCTAACCAAGATTGTACCTGTTAGATGACATATCACAATTGACTTAAGGATTGTATATATTTGCTGCATATGCTTGAGGAGCATCAACAATTGGATCTTCTTGCAGTGTAGGACATGAATCTGTAGGATGCTCTAGAGAAGTGCACATACCACAAACCACTTCTTAGGTTTTACCGATTTCCAATTTATTTACTAAAGATGTAATCTCATCAAGTCTGCCTTCTAAATTCTTGTGGGAAGAAGCTTGAATTTCATTCACACCCCTTGTCAACACTCTTGAATTGCTTCTAGTTGTAAACTACTGAGAATTAATGGAGTTTTTCTCAATTAAAGTCTCTGTTGCTTTTGAGGTCTTATCGACAACTGCTCCCCCACTTGTAGCATCCAAAACACTTCTATCGATAGGTAGAAAGCCTTCATAAAAATATTTGATGAGCAATTATTCAGAAATCTGATGATAAGGACAGCTAGATACTAATTTCTTGAATTTCTCCCATTACTCATGTAATGATCCCCTGCCAATTTGCCTAATGCCACATATTTCTTTTCTGATTGAAGCAACTCTTGAGGCAAGGAATAATTTTTCTAGAAACAATATTTTTGAGATCATTCCAACTTGTAACAGAACCTGGTTGAAGATAGTATAACCAGTCCTTGGCAGCATCCTGGAGTGAAAATGGGAAGGCTCCGAGCTTAATGTGGTCTTATGTGACTCCTTGATGCTTCATGGTAGAACACACAACATGGAATTCCTTCAATTATTTTTTGGGTTCCTCACCTGCAAGACCAATAAACTTTAGAAGCAAGTGTATTAAACTAGATTTAAGTTCAAATGGTACAATAACTTCAGGATATGTGATACACAATGCATTATAATTGACATTATGTGCAACAAGTTGTCTTAAAGTTCTATTATTCGCATCAACCATATTTTGCAGCAAGTTGTCACTTTCACTATCTGACTCTAACTCGTTAGCACTAAAAGTTTTGTTAAGTCTACAACGAAAATGAAATGTCATATCTATTTTAGGATCAAGGGAATGCAGATTTACAGAACTAGCCCTAGTCATGCATCATCATAACAATGCAGTGCAAAATCACAATTCTAAAAATTCCAACAATGTCCCTATTTCTAAAATTAAACTGAAAAATCAAAAACCCTATCAAATAAAATCCAAAAATAAGTTGCTTACACAGGAGCCCTATTTCTTGATTTTTTTTATGATTTTCTGGTGAAATTTCGGAGCAATTTGAGACAGTCGCCTGAAAACTGATTTTTTATTTTTTATTTTTTATTTTTACTAGCAACGTGCCTATGAGCTAGCACAAGCCTTTCCGACCTGTAGAGCAATACAACACGAAGAAACACTTGTTAGGAAGGTTGGTAATAATCTATAATTGGTTAATATTGTTATCATAGAGTCCTCGACAACGGCGCCAATTTGATCCGTTGTCACACATGGGTCAAATACTATTGATAAAATGTAAATAGAGGTAATAACTCGAGTTGTTTCGCAAAGACTTCTGATGTAATAATATTAACCGAATTAAAAGTTGAAAGTAGAAAGAGGGTTTTTAGATTTTTTGTTAACAGATAAGCAAAACGATTAATCCACTTATTCGAGTTTCAAACCTATCACAGATTCTATCGATGAGTTTAATTTCTAATTTATGATTCTATTCTTATTTGACTTTAGAATTGATTAAACAAGCGTAATCAGTCCTATGTGAATTCGGTTTCTTTGAATAGATGAAGCATCACAATCATCAAAATATTACAATTAACGATCAAGTGTCGCAAAATTATAATTCAATTAAATTAGAAGCCAAAACCAAATTATGTCAAATGAATTTAATCGATCCTATTGAAATTCAATTTAAGAAATTAGAATATTAATATAATAAACTAAACAGAGATAGAATCATGAAGCGAAATTGATAGTGTAACCTGAATCTCAAGGTGTTGATGAAACTCTGAACTCGTGGATTAATCTTATAAAATTAACCTTCCATGAAATTAAAATAAAAAGTGTTTGTTTCTTTTAGCAATCTAAATCCTAATATTTCATCTCCTAAAACAAAATAAAACACTCAATAAATAGTACTCAATTTTTAGGCTTTAGCGTTTAAAAAACAAGTTGTCTGCTACTTAAAATTATTACAAAAGTCTAGATTACCAAATCTGCAATTTAGACCCAGTAAAGTTTAGCTTTGGCCTTTTATTCCAACATAAAAGTTGTAGCTCTGATGTTTAGCTTTCCAATGCTTGCTCGTATGCGCCAATCCGATATCCAGAGCTCATGTTATGGCTTACAGAGCAGAAAATGATCAAAGTACAAATAATAAAGTTATAGTAAAATTTCAATCCAAAGTTTCAAAACAAGCTAAAATTATTATTGTAAACTATAAAAAGCTTTTAAAATAACAAATTAAAAAACTAAAAACATATCTCCAAATACTATCATGATTATGCTATCACAATTAAATACCTTCAATCGATTATTCCCTTTTATAATGTATTTCAATTATTGCTATTTCACCGCACATTACTTTCAACACATATTACATAGCAACGATTACCTCCCTAAAAAAAGTTACTTTGATTTTATTTCATATAATTTATTTTTTTTCTTTTTGTCTTAGTAATTTATCAAACCATCAATTTTGATCCCTCATGAATTTTTTTTTTAAAAAAAATACTGATATAGCTAATTTTTAATGATATGATACTGCATGACATTCATATTTATGTTGATGTGTATTGTTTAATGTTGATTCATCACAACACACCATCTCCAAAAACAACTCATTTTTAACGTTTAAAAAAAAACATAAATTCAGCTTAAAACCCAAAATTCATAAGTTCTTCAATCCAAAACTAATCATTTCAACTGAAAATCGAGAACATAACATATACTTCCATAAAAAAATCTAGGAATTCATAAAATAAAAAACAAAAAACAGTGAAGAAGAATAATGATAAAAATAGATCTAAAAAACCCAAAACCCCATCAACAAAACAACTTAAAGTTGCATAAAAGAATTCAAGGCAACACAAACCACTGTGAAGAAGAAAAAAATTGATTCAGACTATCCTCTTAATGGTTAATATTCCTTCATTCTTTTATTGTAATCAAATTTATCTTGAGTTATAAGGTTAGTAGTTTTGATAATTATTTATGCAAATAATTTTCTTTGATAGTTTTTTGTTTATTGCTATAATTTTATGTAACAAAGGTACAACTTAATCTTTTAATGACAAAAAATTAACTATATCGTTCATGTTGTATTTAAACATTTGTGAAACACTTAATTATATAGTTCATATCGTACTCAAATATTTAAGAAACATTGATATGAATGGTGATTGATGATTTTTATATTTGTTTCCTTTTAGTTATAAAGATTAAAAATTATGGAGTATTCAAATATATCAAATATATCAAATATAATTTTTTTTCAAAAGTAACCTTTTATTTTAACTCTATTATTATGTACTAATATTTCAAACTAGATCTCATATAAATGAAAATTTTATTGATAAGACCTTTTCAATTGTAGCCAATATATTATCACGAATAAGTTCAACAACTTCTTGAAAAAAAGAGGCATTCAGTTATTACTTAGATGGTGCGAGTTGATTATATATTTTGTACCGAAAAAGAAAGATACATTCTTCATAAAGAAATAATTATTTAAAAAAAAAAAAAAACAACCAACACTTGTTGAAGATGAAGTTTGGAAATAAAATGATTAATTCCATCTCTCATGTATTCCCGAATATTAATGTAGCCTCATATGCTTGAATTTTAGGTTTATAGTATTAAGCGAAAGGTTATACCTCTATCTATGTTACATCAATCCTAGTCCACTAGAAAACATTGTAAAAAAAAAAAAAAAAGCCTTTCTTATTGAGATCGGGACTAACAAAAATGGTTGGGACAATAAACATCCATCTCATTTATATTTTGGATACTCATAGAATCATCGAAGACTGAAGACCGTTGAAGTGATTAATTTTGAAAAATATTGTTAATAAAAGATCTTTTACAGGAAGGTTGTATTTTTGTATGATTTATAAATATAAGAATATAAACTACTACAAAAATATCATAATTACTCTTATTCCAAAATTTTGATAGATGGAGGGGCCAATTTTTTATAATTTACTTTAATATTAAATAATTATTAAATCACATAATCAAAAATTAAAACTAACCATGATTAAAATTTATTAATTAAAAAAATTAATTTATTATTCCAATAACTAGTAAAATTAATTTTTATTATAATAAATTTAAATAAAACAGAAATAAAAGAAATATTGCATGATTCTCCTTTTTAATTTCTATACATATTATTACTATATATGGAGTATGTTGCACACATTTCTATTATTACACTTGATAGTGAAAAGTGAAAGGCCAAGGTATTTGCATCCCTCCCATGGGTCTTCCTTTTAGAAGATATTAAAAAAAATATAATAATAATAGATTTAAATATATCTTTAGTCTCTAAAAATATATCACTTTAATTTATAACGTGAAATCAACATTATAAAAAAAGAGTGTCACGACACGTGATCTAATAAATGAACACCAACACCTCATCTGTTATGATATATTAATAATTTAATTATTTTATATTATTAATTAATAAATTTATTAGTTATCTTTTAATAATTAGTGTTATCTTATAAAAAAAAATATGAATAGAAATTATAAGTGAGATTTAAGGGTTTTTTGGAAAACCAGTCTTCTTCCGTGCCACAACGGTTTGCCAACTCTTTTTTGTAACTTTTGATTTGACATTAGGGACCAAAATCAATCGTATCTGATTATACATAAATTAAATTCAAACAAAAAAAACTTACGAGTACTAAAATCAATAAATAGTATATTTGAAGCAATCAAATATATATTTAAACCTAGTAATAATAATTAAATACACATTTATCTTTAAACTAATTAATTATCGAAAGTCTGCATTTTAATGAAGTAACATATAAAAAAATGTGTAACATATATATGATTTATACGACTGTAATATAGTTGATACTCGCACATTTTGTAAAGTTTCAATACCTATATAATTTAAATTAATATTTGGTCTTGATAATCACACAATTTTTATGTCTATCTCCTAGAATAATATTAGCACCTTCATAAAAATAAAAATACTAAGAATGAATGAGAAGATAGCCCCATATCACTAACATCAAAATGTTGAATATGAAAATGTCGGTAGTTTGAATCTTTACTTATATGAAAATGTCGATTGTCGGTGACATCAAAATGGGTTGAACTAGATTTAAGCTATTTGGAATAGCATACCCAAAAAATTCCTTAAAAAAACTATTAAAAAAGGTGCAAGGTATACTATATGCTAAAATCTTTCTTCCAATAGAAACTATTGAAGAGAGAATGTACAATGACATATATTAGTTGTTTTGAATAAACTAAAAACTGAAAGCAAAAAAATATACTGAAACAAATAAACTTTATTTGTATTTTGCAGAAAAGATATGATATGCAATATTACCATGTTAATATGGTTATACATTGACAACACTTAAATATTACCAGTTGTTAGTACTGTTTGCCTTGTTATTTATCCATTGATGCAATTGAACTATCAATATTATCTAGATCATAACAAAGAGTATATCAAGTGATTACAACTATGGAACAATATAAAAACCAAAAAAGAAGAAAGAAATGCAACAATCAACCCTTTGGACCTTTAGAGACTGTTTCATCTTGCAGCTTTTTGTAGCTGTTCCATTGCTTATTTTTCTTTTGCTTTAAAATTTGGACCATTCTCTCTTGGTTTTCTTCAAATCCATAATCCTTATAAATGGTTTTTAAAGTTAGAATATATTAAAAATTAAAAGACAAATATTTATGTTGCCAAAAGTAAATTTTCTGAAGAATGAAATGACTTAAACAACAATGAATGATGTATATAAATAGTAAACCTCTATATAATTTACAACAATAGAGACTATCATCTTAGTTAAAAATCAAAGTAAATTATAATTTAATATCGATGGGAGTTGGATGCCAATAGAGGGATTATTGAATGAAAGTAAATTTGAATCCATAGTTGACAAATATAGTAAATGATTTTAGTGTAGCAAAAAATATTCACCTTTCTTCAAATGAGAGCTGAAATAATGTTGATAATAAAAAAATATATTATTGAACTCCATACTCCAATTATCTACAGAACAAGAAAAAAGTTATTCAATTTCCTACCTCGCTAACTTATTTTTTTTGGTAATAGTGAAGGAATAAAAAGTTAATTTAAATTTTCATTAAAAGATATGATACTAAGATTCATTTATTCTCAATACTCACATGTGAATAATAATTTATTACAGAAATAACAAAAAGTCATATTTGTAACAAAATAAAAGAAATGGGGAAAACAAAAAGAGAAAATGTTAGAGATACAAAAGGAGACCAATACTTAGATAAGAGAAAAGAGTGATATCTTGCCATTCACCATAATAATTTTCATTTCGGTTAAAAAGTAAACTCCTCCAACTATTTTCCTTTACGATTGAACATTTGATTACAGGCAAATGTAAAGGGTTACAATCTTCATGAGATCAAAATATGTTTAAAGTACAAAAAATTCTTTTTTTTTTAATGATAACAAAATCAGTTTGTGAGAACAATTTTAGGAACTAATGTTTTATTTAGGTGTGTAGTTCTAAGACAACAATTAATATGTAGGATGTTAGAATATATCATCTAGTATTTGGTCAAAAACACATGGAAAATTCCGCATTTTAAATTGGTGATAAGTGCCTCAAAAACACTGCCTGTGATGATACAAAGCATTAGATTGTGTTCGCCTCTGAGGGTACTAGAAGGTTTGTCATGACTGCATATGATTCTGATTCAGTTTTGCTTTTAGTACATCTGTTGAAGTCTACCTCTAGTAAAGAGACTTTGGGAAAGTCTGTCTCTGATGAACCAACATAAACTTTGGGAAGGTCTACCTCTAGTGAAGCAATCAAGCTTCTGGTCAAAACGCCTCTAATAATTTGCTTCTAGTAAAAGTCAATACCCAGAAAAGTCACGGTAAAAAGCAAAAACTCACAAAGTCAATCATCAGGCCTCTTGTTTCTATTTGCCTCTAATCAAGTACAATTTGCTTCATCAAAACTAAAATTCCATAAACATTTAGAAAAAAATTATAAGTCTTAGTTTTATGCTCAACAATTAGAATTGAACTCAACGGTTATAAATTTTAAGACAATGAAACACCATGATGAAGGAAAAACAAACCATGTCGTGAAGAACATAACACCATTCCTTGAAGGACATTCAACCATACTTTGAAGGACAAAGAAAATGCTGCAAAGGCTTCTATAAATTGCACGCAATTTTGAGTTCAAAGCAGCATACCAGCACACAAAATTCCAAACAAAAAAAAAGAAAAAACCAATCACAACAACTTACACCATTATTTCAAAGTGAATTAATCTCAAATCATCTAGCACAAACACTGAGTTAGAAAATTTTTAAATTTATATTACAAATACATTCTAGTTAGAGAGAAAATTTTGAAACCCACAAACACTCTTTCTTTGTAACCAATCCCGATAGTGTTGATTGTGTTCCTCAATGGCACTAAGCTGAAAGTTGAGAAGACTTGTTAGAACTTGTAAACTAATTTTGGTAGTGACTTCCCTTTCCTTAACAAATTGATGATACAAAGTTGGAGGTAACAAGATGTTGGAAATGATGATGTTTTTAATGAAAGTTTGTTGCAAATAATGATGAGATTTATGAGAGCTAGTGTGGTGGTCACCGCCGCCGTCTGTTTGGCTCTGCTTGGCTTGGGCCTAGCTTTGGCTACTGGTGTATTATTTTTTAGAATATGAAAATTATTTATTTATTTAATTAAATGAATGCTTGCGTTTTTTTCTCTAATTTATCCGTTAATTACGTAACTACCCTCCATCGAGTCAACATTAAACATCTGATCCAGTCAGTTCCTTGCCCCTCGACTACACGCTTCAGTTTTTTGGTCAAAACCCTAATCACTGATCTCGCGTATCTATTATTGTCCGATCAAGTCTAAGGACACGTATTGTGGTCAAACAATGGCACACGTTTTAGTGGTTAAACAAATTGTGGCACACATTTATGTGGTCATATCCTAAATATCAGAGCACACAATTAGTGAATTAGACCTAATCGATTGCACATTTCTCTCTTATCCAGTTACGAATTTCGTCTATAAATACAATGCTCTCCTCAGTTGAAAAAGCACACAAAAAGTTATCTGTATATGAGGCTTTTTTCACTTCTCACTTTCCTTACTCACTTCTCTATTTCTTTGTAATAGTCTTAGTGCCATATTACGATTGGTAGTCATCAGAGTGCCATATTATGGGTGTGATTGTAGAACGGTTTTCTACAGTGCAGTAGAACTCCGATACAGTGATCTGAGTTGTTTTATCATGGGGACTTCGTGGTTGATAGTCTGTCTTGCACCATTTAGGAAGTTCCTCGAAACATCTTAAAGAGAGCGACCTAATCTGTGACTCAACCCAATAATAATGTTGGTGACATAAATTGTTTTTTCAAAGTTGTCGAAATTCAAAAATAACAGAAGATTGAACACGATCATTGTGACTAACCAAGTGTTCAAGTGTAAGTTATAAATATAGTGGATTAAATTATTTGAAATAGGGGATTAAACGTAGCTACTAAGTTAGTAATGAACCAAAATAAAATAGTTGAGTCATTTATTTTATCCTTTCAATTTTATCTCATCAGTGTTGAAGCCATTCAAAATAATTTCAAAAACTGTAAACACATTGGAAGTTAATATTAATAACAAAAATTATCTATGCATGATAAGAAAATCCAATTTGCTAAAGGAAAAATCTAGATTTAACCCTTGTTATAGAATTTCAAATATATATCCAAAACCAAATTAGAAAACCAATTTTTAGAACGTCTACAATCTTGGGGCAGCATTTTTGTTCCCAAATGGTTGTCTTTACTGAAAAAAATGAAAAAATGAAGAAAAAAATCGGAATGAAAACAAACTTGGTGAATCTATTTACCAAAATTTTCTCTATATTTGAAAGATGAAAGAATAAGATGATGTCACCACTTGCTCAAAAGTATTATTTCCTTTCAAAAACATGTCTGATATGTTGATATTTGAGAAAGTGAGAGTATAAGTCATCAAAATTAGTATAGGAAGATGATAAAATAGAAAAATAATGCAATAATATAGCAATGAAATTAAAAAAAAAAAAAAAGTTTATATAAATCCTTTATGGTGTGCTTTTAGATGCTGAATTCACTTCCTAATAGAAGCCAATACATATTATAAATTTGTATTCAAAATATACACATTCTTTCATAATGACTAAGTAATAACACTAGAAAAAAAAAATCAATGATGATAAAGATTTTATTGAGAAAGATTCTCTCCACCCCTCTACTAATGTTCTGTGAGATCATTTTTTTCACTCGCTAGCGATTGATCTTGGTGAGCTTTTCTTTTTTCTCTTTATATAGGAGTATTTCTTGTTTGTCTGATGCCAATTTCATTCTAATAGTTTATCCATTGAGGGCCTCACTTTGTTGGAAGCGGATTGAGGCATTACAGTAGACATCACAACAAATCGAGGTTATCAAGAAATCAAAGAAAAATGCCCTGTTGGCAAACTTATTGCTAATAAATCGACCAAGTTTAACATCTTGAAGGAAAAGACTAGCAGTCATATGGAGACCAAGTAAATGAGATATAACCTCATGTTATGATCTAAGACATTAGCTAAAAATATTTATTTTCTTTAAAAAATGATATAATATGTTTTTTCTTTTTTTAGAAGTAGTTCGTCATGTAATCAATAAAATTGCGCTAATAAATAGTTTGATTTTATTTTATGAAAAAACACAACGCCATTTGCCGGATATTATTGTTATTACTTTTGCAAAGATAATTTGCCAATTGTAGAAAGTTTTCACTTACGTCCTAAAATAGAATAAATTCTCCTCAAGTGAAATAAAAACAAGGTTGACAACATAAATTTTATTCCTTTCACTATAAAGTTTTCTACATTATAAAAAATGAATTATACATGCATTTCAATAATCAATTTTCTTATATTGTTAAAATTAAAAATATAAAATTCTACGAGTTTTAATTAGTTAATAATAAAAATCTCAACAATTAATTAATTAATATAAAAATACTTAATTAAATAATTAAACATCCAATAGAAAATTATCTTATTACCGGCACACTAAATTAATCAAATAGAATCAACAAAATTAAAGATTTTAAATTAATTAATTAAAATAAAGGGTATTACATGAGTCACTATCACGACGCAAGATCAAGGAAGATTTCTTTTTCAATTATACCATCACTTAGACGTGGAAAGGGTACTGCGGGAGGTCCGTGAAACTCTGATAACTACATGCTGGCACTGCACAAAGTTGCTCCAGAGGATTTCTTGATGGATGTCCCATTGAACACTTTAGATATCAATGTGCTAGTTTTTAACCTGCCGTTTGGCTTCGTGTTCGGAAAAGATGGCAAGAGCATTGCAAACTATATTGGAATTTTAAAAGAATATGATGACAACAATAACAGGGTGTGGGATTCCTTTTGAAAAAATAATTGAAGATTCTCAAACAAGGAGGTAATTTGATTGTCCTTTAGTTCAGGCTTGGAATGTTTTGATTCCTCTATGATGTCTCAGTACACACATAAACATTCTATGACAAGAGGTCTGAAAAATGCCATGATGGAACCCATGATTGGAGCAATGATTTGAAATTAGAGACGATAAAGTCTGAAGGCAGTGGTGAGAACAAATGGATGAGGAAAAGAGTTACTATTGGTGAATCGGTTACTAATAATGTGCAAGGAGTGTATTTATTTTGCCAACTTAGATGGGTAATACTTATATGTTATGGGGCCTAGACTTGGAAGCCGAATTCAGTACTGTTGGAAATGAATTGGAAATTATAGTTACAAAAGTAAGCAACATTTCCAGACATTTTGCACCCTCACAACTCTACTTGTTTGTTTCAAATTAGATGTTATTGCTTATTTTTGTTTAGAATTTTTTTGTTGCATATGTAAGGTGTTTGATTTTTTGTCTATATAAAGCGTTTGAGTTTTTTTGTTGCATATGTATGATTTTTGTTTCCATTTAATTTTCATTGAAAAGATGTTTTATGTTTTTTAAATTGGTTGATTTAGAGAAGTTTGTGAGAATGAAGAAAAGTAAAAGAATTAATTCTTTTTTTATTAGGAAAATTTATGAGAGTGAGAGAGATAAAGAGTGAAAGAAAAATTTGATGTCGGTCACCCCATGTTTTTTAGTCAAGCTCTGTCACTAAATGTCAGTGTCGTGTTTGATGTTTGTGTCAGCATATGTGCTTCATAGTAATCTTTTTTTTATTGGTAGTGTTGTGTTCGCTAAATAGCCTTGTTATCATGTACAAATTTGAATACAATAATTAAGAGTTTGTCATTGAGACTTTTTTTTCCTTTCCACCGCTGAGATTCGATAAAATAATTCTTTGTTGAATCAGTATTGTTAATTAGTGGCGCTGCAACACAGTGGAATTTAAATAAATAGCAAATGTTTATTTATATAAAATATTGTCAAATTGTGGTTCTGTAGCACCATTGTTTAATGGAATTTGAATAAAGTGTTATTTTCTGCGATAAACAACATTGTCCTGAAATAAACTTACCATATGGAATTCTAACTTCATGATATTGTTTTTTCTGCTCTGGTTATTTGCTTTTAAATGTGCCGCAGATGTTGCATGCACTGTACTAAGAGTTGATCAGGTAATTTTATAGTAAAGCGTTTCAGTAAACAACTAAATTAATTTAATTAAGAGTTTATGGAATATGTACATACCATGCAATGTAGTTAAACTGTTTTTATATAAGTTTGTAAGTTATTTTCATCAACTAATCAGGAGAGATTATGAACATGTTATAAGTTATTTTTATAAGCTCTTTTTACCTAAATCACCCTAAATGCAGATTCAATGGTAGTTTAATCTATCTATTTTTCATTGCATTGATTTATTTATGGAGATTGTATTGTGATATTTTCATATTATTATGTGAAAACCTGCTGGTGGCCCAAGGAGAGACCAACCTGCTCCGGGAATGGATGAAGACTAACTAATTGATTGTTAAAAATTTATCACTTGCATAAGAAATTTTGAATTAAAGGATCAATGGTTTGTAAATTTAATTTTATTCTTCTTTTTGAGTGGTGTTTAGCTCGACTATCATTGCCTTGGCTTTTTGGATTTTATTTTTTTTGCTATATATACACTGTTGTTATTTGGGAATTTTGTAGTGTAGTAGACTACTAGATTTTGAATTTATAAACAAACAAAATCAGGCTTCATTAGTGCCAAAAGATTAGTTCTAATTTTTAATATTTGTCAATAAATTTTATTTGAGTTATATCTTGTTTGACTGAACTAATTTTTGTTGTTAAAAAAAATAGTTTTTATGAGTATTTTTTTTATACGATATTTTGAAATAGAAATTAGCACAAAAAATTAACAATAGAAATGCGTTAACTATTTATTGTATATAATAATTTAATAGTAGTTTAAATTTTTCTATTTTTCTTTTTAAAAATTATCAGTTTTTTTATAATTTTAAATTAAAATTGATTTTTTTTATTAATCTCTCTCTTTCACTTAATTTTATTTTAGTTTTTGATTTTCTTTTTA
>JBBPBT010001178.1:924652-961699 GCA_037974875.1 Cicer bijugum | reverse complement strand
TCTCCATATTATTATATATGCATCCGAAAAGGAAAATTTATTATATATGCATTTCAAACATGAATGTAATATATAAATGTATTAATATTAAATAACTTTCGGTGTTCAACCATGAATTTTCATATGATTATTTCTAAGACTTTAATTAATCTTAAAAATCCAAACAAATAAAATTTAATGCATAAACTATATTAAATTCACATACTTAAATATATTCTAAATCATGCATATCAATCTAACCACATGTTAAATTTAACATAAACAAATATAATTACTTTAAAGAACCACATATGAATTTAGAACTTCGAACATATCATATATATTTATATAAATTAAATGTGTACCTTTCACCATGATGAAGAAAGTCCATCTCCTATAAAAGTTGTAGTCATAATAATCGAAAATCGAACCTAAAGATTGTTGGATCTTTTGTTGGGGGTATGCTGCAAATTATGAACAAGAAGATGATGAACTCGATGATGATGAAAGTTGCACAACTAAATTCCAAAGCGTGTGTATCACACTAAGCTTTAGGTTCGATTCGCCCCACCAATCTATATATATTGGATGCAAATGGGTTAACCGGCGAATCCCCTTCAGGATACTTTGGAATCCTTGAAGTGAATTGCACATTCACATCAAGCATATCGATCAACGGTGTTTTACAAAATAAAGTTTCTTCGTTTACTCTCGTGCACTAGAGAAAAGAAGAAATGACTCAGAAATATTTTTGACTTATGTAACATGAATTTGTGTTGTTTTGTCTTATGTTTTTTCTGCCTCTAAAATATCTCTATTTATAGAGATACTCATACCAATTGGTGAAAGAAAACAACTCTTCAACTCATACCAATTGGTGAAAGAAAACAACTCTTGTGAAAGATTGCAACTTTTGATAACTTAATAGATGCATTGGTTTGAATTAAACCCAATCATTGCAACCACTTGATCAAGTGATACATTCAATTATTTAATTTTGTTACACTAATATAGCTATTAGAAAAATCCAAATATATTTTGGAAATTTCTCTAACAGATATAATCTCCACTGCATTTAGTCCAGCATTCTCAGCCAAAGTTCTCGGAATCATCTCGAAGCTTTCAGCAAATTTTGCTATAGCATA
This sequence comes from Cicer bijugum, assembly GCA_037974875.1. Taxonomy (NCBI): domain Eukaryota; kingdom Viridiplantae; phylum Streptophyta; class Magnoliopsida; order Fabales; family Fabaceae; genus Cicer; species Cicer bijugum. The sequence goes on along the minus strand of JBBPBT010001178.1, from coordinate 960,575 downwards.
TCGATCCAATATGTAGATGCCGATAAAATATAGTGACACATTAAAATTTCCTAGATCAAGTTTGGATTTTAAAACATGGTCATGTTATGCCGACTTTACTACCTCCATAAAACTCTAGTGAGAAAATAATCAAGATGTTTAAATAGTGAGGTATATGTTTAATTTGTAACAAACATGCCATAAATAATGAATGAGAGAAGGGTGTGTACTCCCACCACATTGCAAATGCAAACCCATGCCTTTTAGAGTAAAAAAGTGAGGAAAATACAAATTACCCGTTTTCCTTGAAGGAAAAGTCTTTCACCCTTTTAGCTAACTCAATTTCAGTTGCGGCAGCTCCAGGTACAATGCGGCTATCCCTGCACATGGCCTAACATTACAATTAGCTACAATTTTCAAGAGAAAAATGGTTTCGAAAGTGTGTAATTAAAATGAACTTTTACAATGTTCATGCGGAAAATCTTCATATATTCACTTGTTACGGAAGACATTTGAAATTACCTTGTAAGTGTTCACTCCATCATCAACTGCTCTTTCAAGATCATCTAGGATAGTATGGGTACTTCCTCGTAAAACAACAGTGGACCCTGAATTTCCATCAACTTCATTTTTCACAATGGTCACCTACATATCATATCATACAAAAGGGAAAATCATATGTCAATACATAGAAGAAATAAATTTAAAGAGAAAACGGCACACTCTTGTAACGTTCGCAAAAATGCAAAGCCATCTCTCCTAGTGCTCCACCACTGACAATCACTTTAGCTCCTTTACTTTCGAATCTTCAGTTTTGAATAGTTTTCAAGCTACAATCAAAACAAGTAGAACAAATCCAATAACCAAAACCATCAAATAACTTTAAAAGTAGAAAGGATCGTGAGTTCTTTATCAACTTGAATCAACTAATAACCAAGTTCTTTATCAAGATACGAATCTTAATATTATCTTTGGTATTAATTATTTGAAAAAATTTAGGGATTTTTATAATTTATTTATAAGAAAAATTGTGATTTTTAAGATGTATTTATCGTTTAAATAATTTTTTATTTATTTAATGTTTGTTTTTTAAATATTAGTGAATGTAAATATACTTTCTTACACTTTTTTATGAAGAGTTTTTCATCTCCAACAACATCAAATTTATTAAATAAAAAAATAAAAATATGAGTTTATTTGAATATCTGAGTTACGAATTTGATGAAATTTGCATTACATTAAATATACACTACGTGAAAAATAGAATTCTACAACGCTTTTTTTAAAGTATACTTTCATATTTAAATCAATTAGGGTGATAAAATAAACCTCAATTAAAAAAATATTAAAGTACCCTTGAACACCACCCTGTTGCAACAAATAAAAATATATATCATATCAAACAAATAAATATTATATTAAAAATAATAAAAATCAACAAATAATAGTCTGATACAATATTTTATACTAATAATAAGTATTTTTTTGACATAAAATTGAATTGCATTCATTGAGTCAGAACATAATAAATTGAACTAGCCTTATTTAACCGTATTTCAAGAAATTAAGCACTCATCTTCAAAGAAAGTGAAACAATAAAAAAAGAAAGAATTGTACATAATTGAATTGAAATGGACCTTCAATCACTTGCCCTCAAAGTTGAATTTTCAATCTTTTCTACCATCACATATTGTGTCGTCTTGCTCAAAGTTTTAATTTTCCTAGAACTCTAAATTCTATTTTTTTTCTTCGTTAACAACATTATAGTCCGTTAGATAAATAAATAACTATTAAAATTTATGTCTACAATTTGGTTAAATTTTTAAAATTAAATTTAAAATTAATTTGGATCCTAGCGATGTCGACAAAAAAAATTCAAATATATTTTATAATATTTAATTTTGTGCAGCTGTTAAATTTTTTAATATTAATATGTAGTTTTTATTTTAATTGGTTTGGATGTGAACACCAATGCTACTAGCAACTGAATGTGCACAATAATCTAAATGTTTTTATGAAGTTTGTCTTAACAAGAATTAAATTTCTGACTTTTGATTTGTGAAGATATAATCAATTAGTATGTTATGTTTAAAAATGGGAAAAACGCATCAAAAGAAAGAATATTTAAAAAATCAACAAAATGTGAAAGAACTAGTTATTGTAAGTAAATATTAATGGACCACTCAATTATTTAGGGTATATAAATATTAAGCACTACTATTGTTGTGCTCCATTATATTTTTTATGTCTTATTTTAAACAGTCTCCATCTATTATAATATTTTAAAATTAAATTGGATCCTAGCGATGCTGATAAAAAAATTCAAATATATTTTATAATATTTAATTTTATGCAGTTGTTAAATTTTTTAATATTAATTTGTAGTTTTTATTTTATAATATTTAATTTTGTGCAATTGTTAATCTGGAATTTTATAGACTAATGTTTTTTATGCAAATTTTGATACTTTAGTCTCAGTATTAAAATCAATTAGATTTGGTGACATGCCAATTTTTGTTGGAGAAGTTGGTTGGCCCACCGATGGTGACAAAAATGCAAATATTGAAAATGCATTATGACTTTATAATGGGTTTTTTCAAAAAATTGCATCAAATAAAGGTATACCTAACAGGCCTGGTTATATTGCAATTTATTTATTTGGATTAATTGATGAAGATGCAAAAGCAATTGCTCCTGGAAATTTAGAGAGACATTGGGGAGTTTTTAGTTTTGATGGTAAACCAAAGTTTCCAATGCATATTTCTAGTAAAAGTCAAAATAAATTATTAATTGGTGCAAAAAATGTGTATTATCTTGATCCAAAGTGGTGCATTTTTAATCCAAATTCTAATAATTTAACCAAGCTTACTGAAAATATTGATTATGCAGGCACTTATGCTGATTGCACCCCCCTTGGATATGGTTCTTCTTGCAACAATTTGGATGCTAATGGGAATGCTTCTTATGCATTTAATATGTATTATCAAGTGCAAAATCAAGTTGACATGGCTTGCAATTTTGAACCCTTGGCTATGGTTACTACAAAGAATATTTCAACTCCTACTTGTAATTTTATTATTGAGATTAACCCTTCATCTTCTCCTTATTTGTTTCCATCATTGGTTGTTTTTTTTTTTTTAGTATACTACCTTTGATTTTATTGTGGTAGGTTTGTTTTTGAACACAAAATGCCACAAATTTAGTACCTTAATATCTTTTGTGTTTGGCAAGGTTTGATGTGAGATATTTTTGAGACATGAGTTAAGCATGATTTTGTATCAACTGCAAGTTGACACAAATGGGGAGTATAGGTGATCAGGTGGAAGAAGGATATTGGTTTATTCAAATATTAAATAACAAGGGCTGATGAGCTTATGATAGCAACTAAAGTCAGAATTAACCAAAATATTTTGGGAAGGGATTTTCTTGGATTTTCTAGCAAAGTTTCTTGTGTAGTAGCCATACTCATAAAGCTAGTGATGGTTTCTCAGTGTCATATCTCATTACTTCATCAAACGTATATATAGATCAAAATATTTATTATTTTCAAGATAAAGATTACAAATCTAATGGCTCATGTATTTTTTATTTTTTTAATCAATTCTTTCTTTTTTTATGTATAATTTCTTTCAGAGTAAATTCTATTTTTTTCTTCGTTAGCAACATTATAGCCAATTAGATAAATAAATAACTATTAAAATTTATGTATACAATTTGGTTAAATTTTTAAAACTAAATTTAAAATTAAATTGGATCCTAGCGATGTTGACAAAAAAAAAATTTAAATATATTTTATAATATTTAATTTTGTGCAGTTGTTAAATTTTTTAATATTAATCTGTAGTTTTTATTTTAATTGGTTTGGATGTGAACACCAGAGATGCTAGCAAGTGAATGTGCACAATGATTTAAATGTAAAATATGTAATAAAAAAGGAGTGAAGTAAATTATGTGGGGTTATTAGCATGTGAAAGAAAGAAGAAAAAGGGAATTTTTGTAGTTTCTTCCACTTTCCTCCTACTGCCTAGTTCCTCCTAATTTCTGCTCACTTTCTAATTTCTATTTTATGTGGGGGTAAATTATATAAAAAAAGAGTGAAGTAAATTAAGTGGGGTTATTAGCATGTGAAAGAAAGAAGAAAAGGGAATCTTTCTAATTTCTTCCACTTTCCTCCTACTGCCTAATTTATTCCTCCTGCCTAGTTTTTTATTAGACTGACTGTATTGTGAGCAGGGAAAAAGTCATTAGAGAATTGAAAGAGAGTGCAAAAACAAAATCACAACCAAGATTGGTGTTACATGTCACAAGTCTCAAGTTTTCTATTTTATGGTACATTGTAGCTTTTGTGGCAAAATAAATGAAAAATGAAAATTAATGGATAAGAAAAGTTAACATCATTGTCTTATGTTCACACTCACCAATCAACATCTATCATTTTAGATTATCATGTTTACTCCAACTATGTAAATTTTTGTGTAACTTTTTCACTTGTGTTATCCAATTTCTTTTTCTTTCTTGCTTGTATAATAAATAAATGAATATAAAGTAAGTGAGCTTGATTAAGTAATTGATTAAATTTATTTTAGTCGAAAAAGATGGTGAATTAATTTTGATTTTTAGGAAGATAAAAAACAACTTTTTATACTAAAATTTTAAGAGGAGAGAGTATGATGTATCCATTTAAAGTAAGAAATATTTTAAGATCTTTTAAACACTTATAAAACGACCCTAGCCGTGATAGACATACAACCTGTCATATTTGAGGAAATATAAAACAATTTTTTAATTAATAAAAAAATAAAAGTGGAATAATTTAATCTTTAAGCAATTAAACCAACGTTGGGAAACAAACAATTAAGTGCTTACAATAATTCAACGAGACAATCCAGTCCCTATAACATTAAAAGTCTTGAAACTATTTATTTTTCAATGAATTATTAGTTTTTATTCATTTTTTCTTTAGCATTTAAATGAAGTTATTTAAAGATATATATTATTCAATTAAATATATTAACAATACTTGAAAATTCTCACATAAAAAAAATACTTAGCGCCAATAAAAAAAAAAAACATCCCATCATAACCAAAAATTGGAACTAATAATGTCCCTAAAACAAAATACATGTTATTAATTTGGTTCATAATTACAATAATATATCTATGTAAATGATTATTTTTTCAATGTTAAAGAACAACAAGGACGATTTGTTGACGGATAAATTAATTAGGGGCCTTTTATTGTGTAGGAATTAAAATGCATCTTTGTAATTATTTTCAATAATTGAATTGTTTTTTTTTTAATTATCGTAAAAGATTAAATTGTTTAGTTTATTAAAATGGTTCATGTAATGATTGAGTTGTCTTTAGGTATTGCAACGGGGCGGGGCGGGGCGGATTTCGCGTCCTTCACATCCGCACTCGACTAATTGGGGAAAACCCGCACCCGCCCTGTTTCATAGCGGGTGTAAAATTTAGGCACCCATCCCCACCCGCAACGGGTCTTGGGTTTCCCTGCCCGCACCCGCACCCACATATATATATAAAATTATAAATTTAAAAATCATATTTATTATAATAAAATAATAATAATTAAACAATAATAAAATTAAAAAATATTTTATATAGATATAAAATTATAGTTTTTAATATATAAAAATATTAACATGTATTAAATATATATATATATATATATGTATATAAAATTTAAAAATTACAATAATAATACTTGCAGGGCGGGTGCGGGGTGGATATCACCACCCCAAACCCGCCCCCGCTCCCGAATTTTAATGTCGCAGAAAATCCACACCCGCACCCAATTAAAGCGGATTTTCTCCGCCCAACTCAAGCGGGTTCGGGTGGGTACCCACATGTGAGGATTTTATTGTCATCTCTAATTGTCTTGGATTGTTTAGCTTATTAAGGTTTGATTGCGAGTGAGAGAATAATGATTTTCCTAACATTAATGCTTATAAAAAATGTTATTAAATGAATTTTTAAATGGCAAAACTTAGGAATACTTCTTATTTTTATGGTATTGATAATGTTGTTTTCCTATAAAAATGAAATTAGACATGTGGAGAGAGTTTTTCTTTTGACAATACATGTGGAGAGAAGGTTGGTTTGGTGTGTGTCTGTATTTTTGTTTTGTGAGTATTAAGTATTTCACTTGTTCAACTTTAATAGGAGAACAATATAAATTTTGTATAACATCATAAGAACACCATCTAAATTTTGTCCATTTTTAAATGTACAAATATTTTATCAAAATCATAGAACTTTATTAATTTTAATATATATAATAGATAATAGATAATAAATTTATGGAGAAATAACAGTTATCAATAATAATTGAGGAGCAACGAGTGTCAAATAATTGATATTTATTATATTGTAATTTGTAACTTATCGCACATGAATAGTTTCACAAAATATTATATGAAATAAATGTAATAAAATCACGATATTTCTTCCATATAGGCAAATTGTAAGACCTTAAATTTTAAATTATAATTTATGTATTTTCGGGGAATTTTGTGCTGAATTTCTGATGCTTTTTAGTCAATTTTATGGCATTTTGTGTTAAATGCCAAAAATATATTTTTAGAGACCCGATTAAAATTATTCGTCGATAAATAATTTTATTTAATTACGATGAATCTTTGGTCGAAGAAATTTTTTTTCTGAGATGCAGCATTTTTCAGAAAAATTCATCAGACGATTGAATTGCAGCGAGAGTAGATAATTTGTGATGTGATGTGAGGTGACAGACGTAATAATAATTTTTATAAAAATATCTAGATATTTATTATTATTATTATTATTATTATTATTATTATAATATGTTATTATTATTATTTTAATTTATATTATATATATATATATATATACTCAAGAAAGAAAGAAAAGGAAATATTTTTCCTCAGTAGCCGTGCCTTCCTTCTTTCTTTCTTTTCCTTCTCTGTTTCCACTCAAACCAAAGTTTTGGGTTTTTCTTCAAAAACTCAAAAATAAACCTCCATTAATCTATTAGATTTAGGCTTCTATTCGAGAAGTGACAGAAGAGAAAGTTGTTCATTGTCACGCTGCGGTGCTAGTGAGCTAGTTTTCGACACGACGTCACAAACTTAAATTTTACCAGAATTAATCGTGGCGCCGTAATCGGTTGTTAAAACTACAACGGAGGTAAGGGCTCCTTCCAAACTTTTAGTTTGCATTTAGGACATTATTTGTGATTTTGTGGAAAAGAAATTTGATGTATTTGAGGTGTGATTTTGTGAAAAATTAATTTAATGTGATTATGTGTAATTTAGTAGAATTTAAATTTGAGGTGTGGTTTGTGGTGATTCAAGTTTGGTGTGATTTATATGTTATAATTATTATTATGAGTTTTTAAGATGTGATTTATTTGTGGATTTTGAAGAAAATGAATTGATGAAATTTGGTAGTTTAGGTGTAAAAATATGGAATTTTGAAATTGGGTGAGTTATGTTTGAATTGTTGAAATTTAATTGAGGTGCTATATGTGTGTTGTGGAATTGAATTGATTGAATTTGGTGTGAATTTGAGGTAATTAAATTTGATGTGTTTGAGTTACATAATGAGTTATTTTCAAATAAATGAGTTTTAACTGAAGTTGAAATTTTACGAAAAATTTAGAATTGTTAAAATTGTGAAAAAGTTCAAATTTTAACTAAGTTAAAGAGTTTGAACAAAAAGATAGATTGAAATTAAAAATGGTAAGAGTTTAAAATGTTACTCTTTTAATTACTCTTTGATTGAGTTTAAAAAGAAAAAAAATTTAAAGTATTTTATTAACTCAAAATTTTGGTGCTTTAATAGTCGAGGGGTATGGGAAATTTTCATAATATTTTTTTATTTAATTTTAAGTAAATAATATAGATTATTTGGTTTTAAAACTTTGGTGTGTGAGAAAGATTAAATTTTGGGAATTTTGTTATGTTTGGATTAGTTTTATTGTGAACAAATTGTTATAAATATTCATGTTTATGTAGTTAGCTCCTTGAATCTCGAAAAGGAATCGAGACCGTTGGCACCGAGTTAGCGGTGAGGAGAACTCTGATATATTAATGTTGTTGTGGTGACTTATGGTTGAAAATTTTGAATATGGGTGATTTATGTTTGGAAATTTTGGTGATTCATGTTTGGTGAAATTGATGTGTTCATAATTAATATTATGAATTTTTTAGAAGAAATTTATGTGTGACTTGGTGGAAAATGAATTTAATTCAATTTAGGTGTGAATGGAATTTGAAAATGTGATTTATGTGTGGTTGTGGAAATTTTAATTGGTGTGAATAAATATGTTTGAGTATGCTCTGTGTTGTGTTTGAAGAATCATTAGTGTTAAATGAGTATTAAAAAAGGGGAATCTTTTAATAGCTGCATTTACTTAATGATTGTGGTGAAAAGAGTCAGAGTGTGCTCATGCATTTCATAGTACATGGTAACCGCGATGGGGCCATGGTGATAGTGGTGACCGTGATGGGCCACGAGATGATGCCATGTGATCTGTTGGTTCATCTTATCCTTGCGGAAATTTTCGCGTCGTGTAGGTCTATGATAGACTACACATTTTTAGTAAATCGTGTTGACCCGTGATAGGTGGCACCTCGGTAAATAGTACTGGTCTGTGATAGGCGGTACATTTACGATTTACTTTTTTTAGTAAATTGTGCTGACCCGTGATAGGTGGCACCTCGGTAAATAGTACTGGTCTGTGATAGGCGGTACGTTTAAGATTTACGTTTTTTAGTAAATTGTGCTGACCCGTGATAGGTGGCACCTCGGTAAACAGTACTGGTCTGTGATAGGCGGTACGTTTACGATTTACGTTTTTTTAGTAAATTGTGTTTACCCGTGATAGGTGGCACCTCGGTAAACAGTACTGGTCTGTGATAGGCGGTACGTTTATGATTTACGTTTTTTAGTAAATCGTGCTGACCCGTGATAGGTGGCACCTCGTTAATTAGTATTGGTCTGTGATAGGCGATACAATTATGAATTACGCCCTTCGAGGAGGGTTTTGGTTTGGAATTCCGGAATCATGCATTTTGGCATATACGCATTGCATAAGGGTGCTTGGCACGCGAGTCATGTTTTTTAAACTATAATGATTGTATATATATATATATATATATATATATATATATTCGGTTGTTGTTGTGATTTGTCGTAATTGCTTAGAGGTGTGAGGTTGGATTGATTAAGTTTTGATGTACTTATGTGTTTATAATTGATGTTATGAATATTCGATGTGTGATTGAGGTGTGAATTTGTGGAGATTAATTTGATGTTAATTTCGTGTTCATAATTGATAATATTAATGTTTGAAGTGTTGATTGATTTAAAGCTATTTTAGAATTGAAAATCTGCATTTTCTCAATTGTATTCGGCTTCGACAATGCAGTTTGTCAAAACTTCATTTTTCAACATTGTTTATGCATTTTTGGATATATGAAAATCCTTTCGAGGAGTATGCTAAGACGAAAGGTTCTTTTGAGCATTTGAAAATATAATAATTTTGCTAAGTGTTATATGTTAATTTCGGTTGGTGACCCTTTACAATTATTGTGGAAATCTGGGCTTTGCCCTCAGATAAGAACCAAGATCATCCTACCGGTTAGTACCCTGGAGATGGAAAACTAGTTAGTCATACCTGACCGAAGTTGTGTCAGGAGGATCTTGCGAGGAGCGTGGAGATCACCCGGGTTTTGTAGTCTTGTGGCATGATCAGATCAGGTGGCTGTATAAGGACTAGATGACTTTCTTTTGTTATTGTGTTTATTTCATTTTGGAAGATTGTATCTATGCTTAAACTGTTTGATGATTTTTTTATGGGTCCATGTTCCACTTTTTGATGTGACGTGGAAAAAGTTAAAATTCTTGGGACAGTGCTTTTGTACAGGTCTGCCGAGAATACCCCAGGGGTATGAGCTATGTCTGATAGGCCTCATAGTCCGGTGTATTTTGATGTTTGAATACTTTGGATTTTTATTTCAAAAAAACTATTCCGCTGCGTGTAAATATTTGTTGACTTTGTCGTTATGTTACGACTTAAATATTCATCCAAATGTATTTTCTTTGTTTTAAAAAAAAAATACACTCGCGCTGTTAAAATTCGGAGTGTTACACAAATATTTCTCATCTCAGCCAAAAAGTTGACGTGTACAAGAGTTTCCTCTATTCAATTTCTAGCTTTTTCACAAATTCTGTAAACCATCAACTATCTTATACTATCTACTATTTAAATATTATTTCATAACGTCTACTCAAATTTTTTTAAACTAATTTCACATTATTATTTCATAACGTTTGTCCAACATATTTCACATTAATTCCACATTATTTTGAAAAATCAATATGAAGTTTTATGTCTCAATTGTCAAATGATTATTGATATAGTAGTTATATCAATAATATATATTCAATTTTTTCAATACAATTTATAAAAGAGAAGTACCCAACAATAATATATATTCAACATTATTCTTTTATCTATAAATGGTAAATAGTTTTCTCCCTAATACATAATAATAACACTCATATAAAGTTGAATATGAAGAGTCTTCTTTGTCTTTTGAGTAGTCAATATATTTTCATGTCAAGATGATATCAATTAAAACAGATCAGAATTATTGATTACTCCATTTTAGTTTTGTATATAAAAAATTTTATATTGATTGTATTTTAATTTGTAACTCATGACACATTAATTGCTCTATCCAATTAATTATATATGAAAATTCATTTAAGTTTTGCCATTTGAGGTGAAAGTCCTAAATGTCCTTGTTTGAGGTGAAAGTTGGCCAAATTTCCGAATACTTACCCATTTGTTGACCTCAAGATCTATATATACATATAGCTACTTTTTATTATAACAAATATAAATAAAAGTTCACACACATATTTAGACAAAAATATTATTATATATTTATACCGAAAGAAAGTAGTGATAAGTTCTTTTAAAATTGGGAGTCGCTATCATTGTTTATTTGTTAAGAAACAAATTGAAAAAACTTAAAAAAAAATTGAAGAAATTAAAGAAAGGTCTTAGAAATCAAATTTTAGATTCGGAACTCCGATATGTGTAGAAAATGTACTAACATCCGTTCAAAAGTGGCACCTTTAATTTAATTTGAAAAAAATAATGTTAACTATAAAAATATTTATTTTACCCCAAAAATATAAACAAAATTTTAAATATTATTGTTTTATTTATTAAATTGATTTTTATAAAATAAAGGGGGAAAATTGACATTTATTAAGAGAATATAAATAGACGTTGAGAAATAAAACAAGTAAAGTTAAAGAAAAAAAAAAGAAATGGACTTGGAGCCCAACCATTATCTCAAAACAAATGAGTAATAAACAATTAACAAGAAATTGAATAATAAAAAAAAAAGGCAAAATTAGTTAAAAACAAAACCCGAAACCAATAAGTTTCTAAAACTAACTAGTTAAAAGTTCATGCGGTGCACGAATAATGCAATGATTTAGCTTAATTTAAAAAAAATAAAACTTTGAATATATGTCATATATACTAAAAAGGGAAGGATGGTGATATTTCCTAGTTCTTCTGCGAGTCTGCTTTAATTTGTTTAGGAGATATATTAAGTTTTAAAAAAAATATTTATTTTGTATAAATTTTAGAATATAAATTACTAGAAAAATATCATAATCACTTGTAATCCAAACTTTCAATCGATAAATGGATTAATTTTTTATAATTATTTTGATATTAAATAATTTTTAAATTTTTAGAAGATATTTAAATTTTTATTAACGGCTTCGCAAAAAAATATTATTAGCGGCTTCGCAAAAAAAAAAAAAATTACTAAGAATGAATGAGATGACAGTCCCATATCACTAACATCAAAATGTTGAATATGAAAATGTCGGTCATTTGAATCTTCACTTATATGAAAATGTTGAATGTCACTGACATCAAAATGGGTTGAACTAGATTTAAGTCATTTGAAATAATGTAAGATCTTTAATTTTAAATCTTAAATTATACAATTTTAATGTATATTATGGTGAATTTCTTAGGATGTTAGCCCAATTTTTGATATTTTGCGAGTTAAATACCAAAAATATATTTTTGGAAATTAGATTAAAATTATTTGTCGGAAAATAATATAGTTACATTGCAAATGATTTAATACCAGAAAGTTTTGTTAAAAATATCACTCGTTGCTGAAAATTTATTTGTCAATTGAGTTGCGACGAGAGTAGATATTTTTATCAAATGAAGAATGTTTAATTAAACGAGTATTAAAAATGAGGAATCTTTTAATACCTGCGTTTAATTAATGATTGTCGTGAAAATCGTTAGAGTTAAATGAGTATTAAAAATGGAGAATATTTTAATATCTGCATTTACTTAATGATTGTCGTAAAAATTGTTAGAGTTAAATGAGTATTAAAAATGGGGAATCTTTTAATATCTGCATTTACTTAACGATTGTCGTGGATAGAGTCAGAGTATGCTCATGCATTTCATAGTACATGGCGATAGGTGGTATAATTATGATTTACGGCCCTTCGATGAGGGTTTTGATTGGAATTCCGAGTCCATGCATTTTGGCATATACGCATCGCATTAGGGTGCTTGCCACACGAGTCGTATTTGATTCAAGATTATGATTGAGTGTTTGAACTCAAGTTGTCATGGTGATTGTGTTATAATTGCCAAGTGTGGATGTTTTGGATTTGTGTGTAAGTGTGATTGATTTCAAAATCATTTCGAAACTCAAGTTGTCGTGGTGATTGTGCTATAATTGCTAAGTGTTAATGTTTTGAATTGTGTGTAAGTGTGATTGATTGCAAAACCTTTTCGAAACTCAAGTCGTCATGGTGATTGTGCTATAATTGCTAAGTCTCATTGGTTGGATTTGTGTGTAAGTATTGATTGATTTTGAAACCCTTTTTAAAGCTGAATTTTGTTGATATCCTTTGTTGTCTAATGTGTATTCGAACACAAAAGGTTGTATTCGAATACAAACATGCTGTTTTTGCTGCTGACTTATGTGTAGTCGAATACAGAAGGCTGTATTCAAATACATACATGTTGTTTTTGGAGCTGACTGCTGAAACAACCTTGTATTCGAATACAGAGATGTTGTATTCGAATACAATAGTGCAGTTTTGTTAAAAACTTCATTTTTCAAACTTGTTTAAGCATGTTTGGCATATGGAAACCCTTTTAAGGTGCATGCTAAGTTGAAAGGTTATTTTGTGCATTTAAAAACTTAAATGTTATATGTTAATTGTTAATTTTGGTTGGTGACTCTTTATAACTATTGTGGAAATCTAGGCTTTGCCCTCAGATGAGAATCAGGACCATCCTACCGATTAGTACCCTGTGGATGGGAATGTAGTTGGACACACCTGACTGGAGTTGTGTCAGGAGGATCTTGCGGGGCTCGTGAAGATCATATGAGATATATAGTTTTTTGTAGAATGATCAAATTAAGTTGACGTATATGGACTAGATGTCTTTCTTTTTGGGGTTGTGTTTATTTTAAATTGGAAGACTGTACCTATACCAATATTGTTAGCTTGATATTTTATTTTGATGGGTTCCATGTACCACTTTTTGATGTGTAAATACTTTGGATTTGTATTTCAAAAAACTATTTTGCTGCTTGTAAATATTTGTTGACTTTGTCGTTATGTTACGACTAAAATATTTATCCAAAAGTATTTCCTTCTTTATTTCTTTAACTTTATGAATTTTTTATGAAAGAAAAAATAAACTCTCGCTGTTAAAAATCAGGGTGTTACAAATAGCATCTCCAAAAAGCGCCTTAAAAAAAAATCTATTCAAAAAGGTGCAAGGTATATTATATGCTAAAACATCTTTCTTCCAATAAAAACTATTGAAGAGGGAATGTGCAATGACATATATTAGTTGTTTTGAATAAACTAAAAACTCGAAACTAAAAATTGATACTCAAACAAATAAATTTTATTAGTATTCACCAGAAAAGATATGATATGTAATATTACCATGTTAATATGGTCATACATTGACAACACTTAAATATTAGCATTGTTAGTATTGTTTGCCTTGTATTTTATGCATTGATGCAATTGAACCATCAATATTATTTAGGTCATAACAAAGAGTATATCAAGTAATTACAACTATGGAACAATATAAAAACTAAAAGAGAAGAAAAAAATGCAACAGTCTACCTTTTCGACCTTTAGAGACTGTTTCATCTTGCAGCCTTTTGTAGCTGCTCCCTTGCTTATTTTTCTTTTGCTTTAAAATTTGAACATGTCTCTCTTGATTTTTCTTCAAATCCATAATCCTTATAAATGGTTTTTCAAGTTATAATATATTAAAAATTAAAAGACAAATATTTGTGTTGCTAAAAGTAAATTTTCTGAAGAATGAAATAATTTAAAGAGCAATGAATGATATATATAAATAGTAAACCTCCCTATAGTTTACAAAAATAGAAGCTATCATTTTATTAAATTAATAAACCAATATCCTTTAAATTTAAAAATCAAAGTAATATGGATGGGAGTTGGATGCAATTGAGGGATTATTGAATGAAAGTAAATTTGAATTCATAGTTGACAAATATAGTATATTATTTTAGTGTAGCAAAAAATATTCACCTTTCTTCAAATGAGAGCTGAAATAATGTAGATAGTAATATATATATATATATATATATATATATATATTTATGGTCTTTGTTATTGAACTCCAGACTACAATTATCTACAAAACAAAAAAAAAAGTTATTGAATTTCCTATGATACCAAGATTCATTTATTCTTAATACTCACATGTGGATAATAATTTATTACAGAAATAACAAAAAGTCATATTTGTAGCAAAATAAAAGAAATGGGGAAAGCAACTTAAAAAACAAACATTGAAATATAGAGAGAAAATGTTAGAGATACAAAAAGACAAGGAAAATTCTACATTTTAAATTGGTGATAAGTGCCTCTAAAGCACTGCCTTTAAAGTACAAAGCATTAGATTGTGTTTGCCTCTAATGGTACTAGAAGGTTTGTCATGATTGTATATAATTTTGATTCAGTTCAGCTCTTAGTACATCTGTTGAAGTCTGCTCTAGTGAAGAGACTTTGGGAAAATCTATCTCTGATGAACCAACATAAACTTTGGGAAAGCTACCTTTGGTGAAGCAATCAAGCTTCTGGTCAAAATGCCTCTAATAATTTGCCTCTAGTGAAAGTCAACAATATGACAAAAGTCAATAGCCAGAAAAAGTCACGGTAAAAATCCAAAACTCACAAAGTCAACACCTAGAAAAGTTAACACATGGAAAAAGTCAACACCACTGGTAAGAAGTCAATGTTGAAAAATTCAACGCAACTGGTCAAAGTCAATGACCTGACATGGTTAGTTCTCTGATAGTCTTCCTCTAGTCATTTACCTTTAATTCTTGTGGTTGCCTCTAGTTTAGTAAACTTTCCTTTGGTCTAGTAAACTTGCTTCTGGTGGCTGCCTTTGGTCCAATAATTACACTTGCCTTTGGTCATTGCCTCTAGTTATTGCCTCTAGTCTAATACTCATGTATCTGGTCAATTGAAGTTGATTCTGGTCCATGCCTAGTCTAGAAATCATTCCTTTAATTGTTCTTGTCTCTGGTCCAGTAATTGGGCCTCAAGTGTTCTTGCCTCTGGTCTAGTAATTATGCCTTTGGTCCAATCATCATGCCACTTGTTGTTATTTGCCTCTGATCAAGTACAATCTGCTTCATCAAAACTAAAATACCAGAAACATTTAGAAACAAAAATTAGAAGTCTTAGTTTTATGCTCAAAGGTTAGAATTGAACTCAACGGTTATAAATTTGAAGACAATGAAGCACCATGATGAAGGAAAAACAAACCATGTCGTGAAGAACACAAGACCATTCCTTGATGGACATTCAACAATACTTTGAAGGACAAATGAAATGCTGCAAAGACTTCTATAAATTGCACACAATGTTGAGTTCAAAGCAACATACCAACAGAGAAAATTCCAAACAAAAACAAAACCAATCACAATAACTTACAATATTATTTCAAAGTGAATTAATCTCAAATCATCTAGCACAAACATTGAGTTAGAAAATTGTCAAATTTATATTACAAATACATTATAATTAGAGAGAAAATTTTGAAAGCCACAAACACTCTTTCTTTGTCACCAAGCCCGATAGTGCTAATTGTGTTCCTCAATGGAACTAAGTTGAAACTTGAGAAGACTTGTTAGAACTTGTAAACTAATTCTGGTAGTGACTTCCCTTTCCTCAACAAATTGACGATACAAAGTTAGAGGTAAGAAGATGTTGGAAAGGATGATGTTTTTAATGGAAATTTGTTGGAAATAATGATTGCATTTATGAGAGCTAGTGTGGTGGTCACCTCCACCGTCGTTCAACCGGCTCAGCCTGGGCCTGGGATTTGGCTACTGGTGTAATATTTTTTAACATATGAAAATTATTTATTTATTTGATTAAATGAATGCTTGCGTTTTTTTCTCTAATTAATGCGTTAATTATGTAACTACCCTCCACCGAGTCAACATTAAACATATGATCCAGTCAGTTCCTTGCTCCCGATTACGTGCTTCAGTATTATTGGTCAAAACCCTAATTACTGATCTCACGTATCTGTTATTGTCCAATCAAAAATCTAACTCAAGTTTGAAGGCACTTATTATGGTCAAACAAAACGTGGCACACATTTTGGTGGTCAAACAAATCGTGGCACACGTTTATGTGGTCAAATCCTAAATATCAGAGCACACATTTAGTGAATCACAGCTGATCGATTGCACTTTTTTCTTTGATCCAGTTACAAATTTCATTTATAAATACAGTGCTCTCCTTAGTTGAAAAAACACACCAAAAGTTCTCCGTATTTGAGGCTTTTCTCACTTCTCATTTTCCTTACTACTTCTTCTATTTCTTTTGAATGGTCTTAGTGCCATATTAGGACTGGTAGTCATCAGACTGCCATATTATGAGTGTAATTCTAGAACGGTTTTCCATAGTGCAGTAGAACTCCGATACAGTGATATGGATTGTTATATCATTAGGACTTTGTGGTTGATCTACCTTGCACCAACGTCTTAAAGAGAGCTACCTAGTCCGCGACTCAACCCAGTAATATTGTCGATGACATAAATTGTTTTTTTCAAAGTTTTCGAAATTCAAAAATAATAGAAGATTGAACACAAGCATTGTGACTAACCAAGTGTTCAAGTGCAAGTTCTAAATATAGTGGATTAAATTATTTGAAATAGGGGACTGGGTAGCTACTAAGTTAGAAGCGAACTAGGATAAAATAGTTGAGTCATTTATTTTATCCTTTCAGTTTTATCTCATCAGTGTTGAAGCCATTCAAAATAATTTCAAAAATTGTAAACACATTAGAAGTTAATATTAATAATCAAAATTATCTATGCATGGTAAGAAAATCCAATTTGCTATAGGAAAAATTTAGATTTAAACCTTGTTATAGAATTTCAAATATATATCCAAAACCAAATTAGAAACCCAATTTTAAGAACGTCTACAATCTTGGGGCATGATTTTTGTTCACAAATGATTGTCTATATTGAAAATAATGAAAAAATGAAGAAAACAATTGGAATGAACACAAACTTGGTGAATCTATTTTCTAAAGTTTTCTCTATATTTGAAAGATGAAATTAAGAATAAGATGATGTCACCCCTTACTCAAGAGTATTATTTCCTTTCAAAAACATGTCTGATATGTTGATATTTGAGAAAGTAGGAATATAAGTCATCAAAACTAGTATAGTCTTGAAGATGATAAAATAGAAAAATAATCCAATAACATAGCAATGAAATTAAAAAAAAAAAAGTTTTAGTTAAATCTTTTATGTTGTGGTTTTAGATGCTAAATTCACTTCTAGGAGAAACCAATACATATTATAAATTTGCATTCAAAATATACGCATTATTTGATAATGACTAAGTAATAACACCGGAATCTCTCAACCCCTCTATTAAGGTTTTGTGAGATTTGTGTTTTCACTCGCTAGAGATTGATCTTGGTGAGCTGTTTTTTTTCTCTTTATATAGCAGTATTTTTTATTTGCATGATGCCAGTTTCATTCTAATAGTTTATCTATTGAGGGTCTCACTTTGTTGGAAGAGGATTGAGGCATTACGGTAGACATCACAACATATCGAGCTTATCAAGAAATCAAAGAAAAATGCCCTGTTGGCAGACTTATTG
Source organism: Cicer bijugum (assembly GCA_037974875.1). Classification (NCBI taxonomy): domain Eukaryota; kingdom Viridiplantae; phylum Streptophyta; class Magnoliopsida; order Fabales; family Fabaceae; genus Cicer; species Cicer bijugum. The sequence goes on along the minus strand of JBBPBT010001178.1, from coordinate 942,328 downwards.
CTGATAAATCGACCAAGTTTAACATCTTGAAGGAAAGACTAGCAGCCATATGGAGACCAAGTAAATGAGATATAACGCCCTTGATTTTGATCAAAGACATTACTTAAAATTATTTATTTTCTTACAAAAATAACCTAATATTTTTTTTCCTTTTTTAGAAGTAGTTCATCGTATAATCAATAAAATTTCACTAGTAAATAGTTTGATTTCATTTTATGAAATAACACAACGCCATTTACGGGATATTATTGTTATTATTTTTGCAAAGATAATTTGCTAATTATAGAAAGTGTTCACTTACGTCCTAAAATAGAATAAATCATCCTTAAGTGAAATAAAAACAAGGTTGACAACATAATTTTATTTCTTTCACTCTAAAGTTTTTTGCATTATAAAAAATGAACTATACGTGCATTTCAATAATCAATTTTCTCATATTGTTAAAATTAAAAATATAAAATTCTCATCAATTTCTTCAAGATACATATATTGTTCATAAAAATCAAGTTTTAAATTTAAAATACTCAAAAAGTCAAGACTTAAAATCAAATGCATCATAATAGACACTACGCCAAAAATGACATTTTATAGCACGTCTTTTATAGCGCTTATTAAATACAAGCGTTGTTGTATGATATTTTAAAAATAACGGAGGATACAACAACGCTTTTTTGACAAGCGCTGTAAAAGGCTTTTTGGAAAGGACCTATTAGAGTGCTTTTTGGAAAAGCGATGTAAAAGGCTTTTAAAAAAAATAAGAAGGTCTTTTACAGCGCTTTTTTGACAAGCGCTGTCAAAAAAAGCGCTGTAAAAGACTTGCGTTTTCACATAATTAAAGGACCTATTAGAGCGCTTTTTTGAAAAGCGCTGTAAAAGGCTTTTAAAAAAAAATAAGGTCCTTTACAGCGCTTTTTTGACAAGCTCTGTAAAAAAAGCGCTGTAAAAAGCTTTTAAAAAAAAATAAGAAGGTCTTTTACAACGCTTTTTTGACAAGCGCTGTAAAAGAGTTGTGCTTTCACATAATTGAAGGACCTATTAGAGCGCTTTTTGGAAAAGCGTTGTAAAAGGCTTTTAAAAAAATAAGAAGGTCTTTTACAACGCTTTTTTTGACAAACACTGTAAAAAAAGTGTTGTAAAAGACTTGCACTTTCACATAATTAAAGGACCTATTAGAGCGCTTTTTGAAAAAGCGCTGTAAAAGGGTTTTAAAAAAGTGTTGTAAAAGGTAAATCGTTTCAGTTTCCTCTTTATTACAAAAACTTCACTACGTTTCAGTGTCCTTCTCCTCTTCATTATCCTTCTCATTGCGAACCCCACTGTCCATACGAACAATATTGTTAGCCATCTCCATTTCAAATCATCTCCATATTTGTTACTATCCCTACGAACATTATTACGTACTCTTCTCATTGCGAACTCTACTCTGTCCTACGAACCGTTCGTATTTCTACGCATTCTCGTCGTTCCTTCTTAAACGAAACCGTAACTCTATGAACCCTACATATTTCTTCGACTCTTCAGGTATTGTATTCATTTATTCATTTATTTCTTACATACATATATATATATATATATAATGTGTTTGTTAATGCTAATAGTCACATTTATTTGATAATGCTTTACAAGTTTTCTGAGCTCAAATGGGTGCTACAGTGTCGAAGCAAAAATCAAATAAATCACATAGATTCCAATAAAGGTTTGAAATATATTGCCTTTAAAATTTCATTAACAATCAATGCACAAATATTTATTGACTTATATGTTTTATTTTATAGTGCTCTCATCAAACTAACAACATGGACTGCGGATACTGTATATTGTGATTTATGAAGGAGATTGTTGATATAATCCTAGAAAGAGATCTAATTGAAATAAAGGAATGCACCTATTACAACACTTTTTTTAAAAACGCTGTAAAACTAATACAACAAGCAGCGCGTTTTTAGAAGAGATTTACAGCGCTTTTTTTTATTTTATTTTAAAGAGCGATGTTGTATCTTTTTACAACATTGGATACTACAACGCTTAATTTTTTGAAAAAGCGTTGTAAATGGCTTTAAAAAAGTGCTGTAAAATACCATTTATGGCGTAGTGAGACATCTAACTAATTATATCATCATAAAAATTATAACTTTATAATTAAGTACTCTAAAACACAAAAGACCTTAAACATTTTCACTACAAACATATTTATCAAGGTGTAAAATAAAAATAAAACTCTATAATTAAGTTCATCAACATAGATGTATTATTAAAAAAACAATCAAAACATTATAGTTAATTTCTTTACGACGAAAATAAAATCAACATTTTTCTTCTAAGATATTAAGAAATCATATCAATATCTTACGAATCACTAATTTACTATCTAATCTAACTCTGCATGGGGAAAAAACCCTTAACTTGAGTGTTTTCCTTCGAGGTGACACTATATAGCCCTCGAAAATCTCACAAAGATGAAGGAACAAAAATTTAGATCTTCAATAAAATAAGAGGGAATATGGGGATGGTTGTTTGAGTTGCTTAAATTTTTTTTGAGATAAATATAATGTTGGTAATGGTGTGTGGGTGATCAGAACTTCTTTTTGCTCTATTGCAAATTTAATCATGTTCTACGAAGGAGAAATGTACGCGACTAATAAAGGAGACGTGTGGCTGATTAGAGATAATGAATAATTCTCTTCATTATTGTTAATTGTACACATGAATTCAATTGAAATAATATTATTCAATGACCAATCGTTAGGAATCAATTGACATTCATGTAATTATTCTTACTAGTTACACATCTGAATAGACGCAAGGGAGAAAATGCACGGTTGTATAAACTAAATGCTATTAAAAATAGAATATAGCTATGTAGTAGTGTGGATGATTCAATTTTGACTCAAAATTCACTTTGTCATTGTTCATTCTAATTAAGACAAATATTCCTACTAGTTTTAATTAGTTAATAATAAAAATACCAACAATTAATTAATATAAAAATATAATAGGGTGTATTGGAATTTTAAAAATATAACAATTAATTAATATAAAAATATAATAGGGTGTATTAGACAAATATAATAGGGTGTTTTGGAATTTTAAAAATATAACAATTAATTAATATAAAAATATAATAGGGTGTATTAGACAAATATTCCTACAATTAATTAAACTATATTGGAATTTTAAAAGAATATGATGACAACAATAATAGGGTGTGGGATTCCTTTTGAAAAAATAATTGAAGATTCTCAAACAAGGAGGTTATTTGATTGTCCTTTAGTTCAGGCTTGGAATGTTTTGATTCCTTTATGATGTCTCAGTACACATAAACATTCTATGACAAGAGGTCTGAAAAATGCCATGATGGAACCCATGATTGGAGCAATGATTTGAAATTAGAGACGATAAAGTCTGAAGGCAGTGGTGAGAACAAATGGATGAGGAAAAGAGTTACTATTGGTGAATCGGTTACTAATAATGTGCAAGGAGTGTATTTATTTTGCCAACTTAGATGGGTAATACTTATATGTTATGGGGCCTAGACTTGGAAGCCGAATTCAGTACTGTTGGAAATGAATTGGAAATGGTAATTACAAAAGTAAGCAACATTTCCAGACATTAATTTGCACCCTCACAACACAACTTATTGTTGTCTAATGTCAATGTGAATCAAGTGGGCAACTCTTATGTAAAAAAAGAGATGCAGGACATGTATAAGTGAAGGCAATAATAGGTTCTTATGCTCGGGGATAATGCAACAAGTGACATGATGTTCAAATAAGACAAAGGCTGAAGGAAATAATAAAGTGGAAATAATAGGTTCCGGCGTGCTTCAAGCGCACAACATCTTTTGTCTGGCGTTGAGTGCATTTTTCTCCTCTTTTGATTCCGACATTGGTGTCTCCATAAAAGTTGTAGATATGGATCTTATCTTTCGTTTGCTTTTGGTTAGACTCCAATTGGACATCTACAACTCTAGATATGGCTAAAATACGCCACATATATCATGTTGATTCCTCACCTACATTCAACACTGCACTAAAATAAGGTAACAACGTAAAACTACAAAAAAAAAAAAAAAAATCTCTACTTAATCAAGGAAATAAGAACATGAACATTTCATTAAATCATAAAACTAAAATCAACAAGATATATCAAATAACTCCTTAAATTAACTAATGAATAAAAGATAAATAAGACTAAAAATAATGAAAAACTATGCATATGATGAAGAGTTATTAAAGCCTGAAAGAAATATTATTAGACCTTAGAGGTATTCGGGTGGAGAATTCCTAGGCTACTTGGAGGTAGCATTCCAAATATTGGAAGCTACCATGCAACACACGTTTACCTCGATTATTACGTATGTGTGTCTCGGGTTGATTTGAGGGAATCTTTGAGGACATGGCAAATTTGAAGTTCAGATGGTGGCATAGTATCAAGCCTCCTAACCATGTACTTTAGAGTTGGAATGGTACCAAATTATGAAGTAGAGTCTAAACTCATGCATAACATTGTATTTTCTTGTGATTGTATGTTGTGATTAACATGTATCATGTGCGATAATAATTTATCTTAGATTATTCAATGTTATAATGAAATGTATTGATTTTTCTTGAGTGATTTTGACTTTACAATGTGATGTGATTCCTTGTATAATGTTTGTGTAATGATACATTTATTTATGATTAATTTTGTGTTATTCTTACTTATATTATATTATCAACATAATTTCAAAACTCACCTACTTCGTTTTTTGTGTTTGACGGAGTTGGCCATGCATTTGCGAAATCACAATTATTACAGGTTAATGAGTCTTGAAGTTCAAGTTTTGGAGAGGTATTGCTTTGATACGTGATACCGGGAATGAGAGTCATAAATTGTATTTTTATTTATTTAACTAGAAACAACTTTTTGTATGAAAACTTTATAAGTAGTAACAAGTTTTTGAATAATATTAAGAAATTATACTTAAATCAAGTTTATGAAGATTGCACTATTTTATAGGAGGAAAAAGTTCAAAGTGTTCCTTTTGAATTTTGAAAAATGTGATATCCTAAATAACTTGTAAAAGTTATTTTTTCCTCTAAAAATAATTTTCTTTATCCGCTGCATATATATTTTTTGAAATATGATATAAATTATTATATATTGTTTTAGGTTTAGGGTGTCACATGTTAGATTACTTGAAATTAATAGTTGTGATTGTTTATCTTTTAAAAGGAATAAATGTATGCTAATAGATTAAAATAATAAAACTCCACATTTACGTTGAGTTCGATATGTAATATATGATTTTTTAGGAAGTGAAGTATGAACTTTTATGCTATATGTAATAAAGTTTTAATTTTTATGATTAATATGAAGTAAAGTATTAATTTTTATGTTATATGTGATAAAGTTTTAAGTTTGAAATTTTATGTTACATGTGATAAAGTTTTAATTTTTGTGATGAATATGAAGTAAAGTATTAATTTTTATGTTATATGTGATAAAGTTTAAATTTTTATGATGATTATGAAATAAATTTTGAATTTTTATGTTATATGTTATAAAGTATTAATTTTTATGATAAATATGAAACAAAGTACGAATTTTTATGTTAAATGTAATAAAGTTTTAATTTTTATGATAAATATGAAATAAAGTTTGAATTTTGATGTTATATGTGACAAATGTTTAACTTTGATGACGTATATGAGTTGAAGTTTGAATTTTCTTCTTATATATTAAAGTTTTAATTTTTATGGTTATATGAAATCAAGATCCGATTTTTACGTTTATGTGCTGAAAGTTATAATTTTTATGATTATTTATCTATGAATATATGATTCACCTGATAAGGATATTTGATATATAAGCTTAATGATATGTGAATAAGATGATGATTTTACACTACGCCAAAAATAGCCTTTTACAGCGCTTTTTTTAAGCCTTATACAGCGCTTTTTCGAAAACAAAAAAAAAAACGTTGTGGAATCGAGCGTTGTAAAAGATACAACAACGCTTCTAAAAAAGTGCTATAAATCATGTAAATATAACGCACGCGTATTATCCATATTTTACAGCGCTTATTTCAACAAGCGCTGTAAAATATGCATATAAATTTGTATACTAGGTGTGGATTTTACAGCGCTTTTTACAAAAAGCGATGTAAAATCCACACCTAGTATTCATATTTTGGTGTACCTTTTACAGCGCTTTTTTCAAAAAAGCGCTGTAAAATCCACACCTAGTATTCATATTTTGGGGTACCTTTTACAACGTTTTTTCAAAAAAGCGCTGTAAAATCCACACCTAGTATTCATATTTTGGTGTACCTTTTACAGCGCTTTTTCAAAAAAACGCTGTAAAAGACCCATAATTCATATTTTGGTGTACCTTTTACAGCGCTTTTTCAAAAAAGCGCTGTAAAATGTGTATTTTTTTAAAGCCATGTATATATTTGAAAAACGTTTTTTAGCTTTTTATGACATTTTTTTATAAAGTGCTGTCTTTTATCTTTTTATCCAAAATTATTTTGACCCAGTTCACACAACACAACACAACCAGAATCAGTAATTTACAACATGATACATATATATTACCCTGTAATAGTAATTTACAATAAGCAGTTCACACAATATGATACATATATATTACCCTGTAACATAGTAATTTACAACATAAGTAACTACATATACATTGAACCTAATTTACAACATATTCATATGCATGTTTATATATTATCCTATGATCATATACATATAATAATTAAAAAAATATACAGAATATGCACCATATAATATTCAGATCCCTTGCCCAGCAACATGCTATTTCCCAGAAAATCAAATAATTTTCATTTCAAGCACATACTCACACCATTCTTCCTTTTATTCCATCAGATCTTGTTCAGAATATGATGGACTGGAATTGTCAAAGTACTACAATATAAAAATTGAACATATTATATTAAGTTAGTATCAAATATATAGATAATTTATATATGAAAATCATATAATCAAAATACCGTACCGTTTCTCGGATAATAGTTTTATTCTTGTCAACAATCTCCTTCATGAATCTCAATACGTAGTACCCACAGTCGATGTTGTTTGTTTGACAAGGGCACTTTATTGGGATCCATGTAATATTATTAGACTTTTGCTTCGACACAGTCGCACCTCTTTGAGATCGATAAACTTTTAAGGCACTATCGAATGAATAAATGTGATTATTATAGCATGAACAAACACATTATTTATATATATATATGTAAGAAATAAATGAATATTACTTACGTGTCGAACATAGTCTTTATTTCAGAATGATTGTTGTAATTTCCATGCACGGGATCCAAATAGTATATAACTTCAGAGACCACATTAATTGCAAATAGCACCCAATGTGCCCTACAACAACAAAAAATTGGTTAAGCAATTTTGTTTATACACAACTAATAAATTAAATTCTCATCAATTAAAAAAGATAAAATTACGTACCCTGAATTATATGGTGCGAAGAACAATTTATCTTTTTCTATATTTCCAAAAAACATATTTATAATGTATTTCTTTACATTGTCTGGATCGAGTTTCCACATCGACATCTTATGCGGAGACAAGAATGAGTATTTATTTGACAATTTCCTCGTGCACACGAGCTTCTCATACAAAAACCTTCAATGAAAATTTTAAACTAGATTAATTACCAATACATTTAATTCATTACCAATAAATGCAATTAAAAGTATTTTTTACCTTATGTACAAGCTCATTACAGTAGCACTGAGCTCCTTATGTTCGAGAAGTTCGTATACGTGCTCCTTGTTGAGAAATTCCTCATAATCATCTTCGAATATATCTTTATTCATGTGTACGACGCGCAAATCGTTGTTGCTGCCCATGTTCTTTTTTACTTGGATGTCAAGACACGCCCCGTATTTACCAAGGCATGGCTGACTTATTTTAGGAGCAGCAGCAGCAGCGACTGATTTCCCCCGATCCAGTTTTTTTCTTGCTGCAAGTTTGGCAGCTTTATTGCCCTCCGGCATTTGTGATTTGGCAGCTCTATTAACCTCCAATTTTTGAGGTTTGCTACCTTTTTTTGGATGTGCGGGTGGTTTATTTATTTGGACCTACAAAAATGAGGTTAAATGTTAGTTTATTGAATCTGAAAAAATTGACAAAGCTTATGCAATAAATGTGACAAACCTTTTCGGGAGACGTAACTGATTCGTTTCTGGGAGGCCTTTTAACGAGGGCAACAAGGTTTGTGGGCCATGCCACGTAACTACCAATAGCTTCGCCCAATGTCTGCATATCTTCGTAGTTGTCCGGTATCGGCAACGGTGCAGTTGGTTCGAAAGCAACAGTAGGCGATACTTTGACATGGCCCGTAGGTATCAGAGCATTGTGCAATACTTCTCCCAAAGTATTGTACAATTTCCCTTTTCCCACCTTCCGATGAGTGGGCAAGGACAAGTATAGGAAACATGAAGTGAAACCCTAAATCAATAGTTAAAACATAAGTACAGTTAATATATAATATTGTTTAATGCATAAGTAATTACATAAGCAAGTAAGTTATTAGTTACCTCGGGAATACTTTTCAAACCTACGTTGCAACTCCCAGTTTCACTCTCCATTTGTATTTCACGTTGGAGCTGATCCAGAAGTTGCTTGTCTTTATTCGTATTCACCAAGAGTGTCACTTGCTCTAATAGGATTCTGAGCTTCTCTAATACTTCCTCGTTGGAAGGTTTTTGGCGCTTCTCTTGAGGAAAAAAGCTTTTGGGAGTTATGCCAAATCCCTTCCCCCTAACTCGACCGGAATATTCAGGAACATTAAAAACTTTGCGCAGAATGTCCCTGCAACTAGCCTTGTTGCCCTCTTCATTTTCAGAACTTTGTTCGATGGTCTCCTAAAATACATGTAACATTAAAATAATTAAGTTCATTAGCATTTTTAAAATACAATATTAAAAAGTATTCAAGTGATAAATACAATATTGAAAAATATTAAAGTCATAATATACTTACACAAAGTTCTATTACTTTTTGAACATTTTCGTTATCAACCACTCCATCCTTATTTACACGAGCTTCCTTCCACAAGATATGACGACCCAACGGTTGATCGGATTGGGTCTCTTGTCGCTATTCGTTAAGATCATAAACAAAATATTAGTTAGAAACTATAGTTTATAATACAAATTCCCTCATTATATCAAATTGATGTTTAATTACTTACAAGTCTTTGGTCTAGACGTGCATATCCCATACGTGATTTTTTGTATGGGTGCGTCGGATTGCTTGCCCTCTCGCGATTTGCCTTACTAATATTCTATATAAAAAAATAGCAATTATGTAAAAATTTAAAATACGCTACGAATATGAATAATAAAACACACAAATGCTAATAAATTAATCACTTACGACAAACGCGGGGTCATAACGTTTGGAAACAAATGCTTTCCATTCATCATTTGATATATAATGTTGATATATTTTTGGTGGTTCAGCAGTTGTGTTTCCTTCTCTATCTTTTAGATAGAAATTTGAGAGGTGCGATCTAAATCCCCGATGGATTTTCCCAGCAACTCTCAAAACGTAACTCTTTCGTCCCTCATCAAGGACAAAAGTCGTCTGCAATGAAAAAATTATAAGTAAAGTATTTCAATGAAAAAAATTATAAATGACAAAAGATTGGATCAAAAAATTTACTTGAATGTCATTCCATATTATATGTTTGGCATCCTTCAATGCCTTATCTCTCCAATCGTCAATCATAATTGGAATATTTTGTCGAACAACAGCCCCAATGTAACTTACAAACATTGAGCTGTTGGGGTCAACTGGCTGACCACTCTCATTCCAGCCAACCTAATAAACTCATATAGTAAGTACATGCTATTAAAAAAAGCTAAAAAAATACACAACAAACAGAGTATAGTATAGTATAACCTCAAACTTGGTGCCATTGCTCCTTGCTTTAATCACATTTTGCATTATAGTTGCACCACGTTTGACTTTATTTTCATAAGCCTTACTGGTGCCAACTTCTTCATTTTGACATTCTAAATCTTTGTTTGTATCCATTTAACTACAACAAGTTCAACATGCAGTTTAGTATAACATCAACAAGCTCAACATGCATCATGCATTATTCTAAACAAGCTTAACATGTATCAGTATATATATTTTAAACAAGCTCAACATGCATTTTAATGATTACAAAAAATTAATAACATCAATACCTGAATAATGGTTCGAAGAAAGATGAAATGCAAAGAAAAGAGCGAACGCAGAAAGTTCACAGAAATAAGGTTCATAGAAAAACGGTTTGAAGAAATACGTAATGAGGGTTACGTATTTCAATGAAAATATAAGGTTCAAAATGATCTTGAATGGAAATAAGGTTCGAAATGAAGGAGATGATCATGGAAATACAGTTCGTAATGGACGGGATTATAGGGTTTGCAAAAGAAGAGAAGAACGATGAAGGTTGAGATGATAGTGTAGTTTACGTAATGAAGAGGAAACTGAAGAGGTTACTGTTATGTATATAACCCTTTTACAAGGCTTTTTTATAACCCTTCTACAACGCTTTTTCAAAGAGCGCTCTAAAAGGCTTATGCCTTTTACAACGCTTGTTAAAAAAACGCTCTAAAAGGTGTCCTTATTTAATTTTTTAAAAGGCTCTTTTACAGCGCTTTTCCAAATAAGCGCTGTAAAAGACCTCATTGATTCATTATGTTATATGAATGTTATTTTTAAAGCCTTTTACAACGCTTTTTCTAATAAGCCCTGTAAAAGGTCTCTTTATTTTATTTTTAAAAGAGTCTTTTACAGCGCTTATTTGAACAAGCGCTTTAATAGACATCCATGTTTTATTATGTTATATGAATGTTTTTTTTACAGTCTTCTACAGCGCTTTGTTAAAAGAGCGTTGTAAAAGGCCTTATTGTTTATTTTATGTTATTTTTGTGTTTTGTTATGTTATTTTTTAAACTCTTCTCCTTTTATGCATCTTCTTCACAAACATCAAAGCTTACTCCACCTCAACACCCTTTTTATCTCTTTACATTCCCTTTCATTCTTAAATCGAAACTTGGTCTTCAGGTTCAACACCCTTTTTATCTTTTTACATTCCTTCATAAATCAAAACTTGGTCTTCAGGTTTATTGCCATGTTGCGAAAAATGGATTTCAGTCTGATGTTTTTGTTAACAATGTGTTTTTGTTAAAGAGCCTGTTAACAATGTTTTTTTGTTAACAATGTGTTTTTGTCAAATGTTAACTTTATGTGATTTTGTAACCATGTTATAAAACTTCGATTGTGCTCTCGAGTTATCCAATTTTGATTCGTATTCATGTTCAAACGAGATAACTGATCCATGTGTATTGTAACATACGGTTGAATCTCATCATCATTGTGCAGAACATACAATTGTGCCTGCTCCAATTCTGTCCTTGATATAGTCAGTAGTCTCCTTCCAATTATCCCTTCTCCTGATAGTCTTCCCGAATGACGAGACATGGGAAGCCCTATGGATTAAACATTGGACAAATATTCAATATAAAATTCAACAGCCTCTTCAACAATGTATCCTTCAACAATACAACCTTCTGGTCGACTTCTACTTCTTACGTACCCTTTTAATATTTTCATATATCGTTCTATCGGATACATCAATCTCATATAAGTTGGCCCACAAAGTTGTGTCTCCTTAACCAGATGAACAGTAAGGTGAACCATTATATCAAAAAATGATGGTGGGAAATACATTTCAAGCTCACACAAAGTAACAACAATTTCCCTATGCAATGTCGGTAATTTCTGAGGGTCGATCACTTTACTACAAATTTCCCTGAAGAAGAAACATAATCTAGTTAATGCTAGTCGAACTTTTTCAGGTAAAATGGAACGTATACCTATTGGTAGCAAATGCTCCATTAGAATATGACAATCATGGGTCTTCAAACCTTTTAACTTGAGGTCTTTCATACAAACCAAATTTTTAATGTTCGAAGAGTATCCTTCTAGAACTTTAACTTCATGTAGAAATTTACATAAAACAGTTTTTTCCTTTCTAGATAGAGTATGAGCGGTTGGAGGTAGATATGTGCGATTTCCTTTCTTTACTGGAGCCAATTGATTTCTTATTCCCATATCGACCAAGTCCAATCTTGCGTTGATGCCATATTTAGACTTTCCTGGAACATTGAGTAACGTACCAATAACACTATCAAATATATTTTTTTTCAATATGCATCACATCGAGGAAATGTCTTATATACAATGACTTCCAATATGGCAATTCAAAGAAAATTGACTTTTTCTTCCACCCAGTTTTGACCTGCTCTCCCGCAAAAGGTTTGCCAAATTTATTGGTCAAACCTTGTACTTTTTCAAGTATTTGATATCCAGTCGGTGCTAAAGGAGCTTTACATTCCTTTGATTTTCCATTAAATGCATTTCTCCACCCACGATACTGATGACTATAAGGTAAAAATCTACGATGTCCAAGAAACACATTCTTCTTACAATGTTTCAACCGCATCCAATTTGTACTATCTTCACATATAGGACATGCACACCGACCTTTAATGCTATATCCTGATAAATTACCATATGCTGAAAAATCATTAATTGTGCCGAACAACATAGCCCTCAAATTGAAACATTCTTTCTTATACCCATCATAAACTTCCGCACCTGTCTCCCACATACGTTTTAAATCTTCGATTAGAGGAGTCAAGTATACGTCGATATCATTCCCCGTGGGTCCAGAAATTAACAGAGACAACATCATAAACTTACGCTTCATACATAACCATGGAGGTAGGTTATATATTACAAAAATCACAGGCAACGTGTTGTGTGAGATGCTTTGAAGACCATGTGGATTCATTCCATTAGTAGAAAGTGCAAGTCTTAGATTTCTTGACTCTATCCCGAATTCAGGAGACTCGTGATCAATTTTTGCCCATTGTGGGGAATCTGCAGGGTGTCGAAACATTCTATCTCTAATTCTTTGCATGCCATGTCAAATGTTTTGAATCTACTTCACTGTGATACATGCGCCTAAATCTTGGTATTATAGGAAAGTACCACACGACTTTTGCGGGAGTAGATTCTTTCTTCTTATATCGAGAGACATTGCATTTCAGACACGCCTTAAGTAGTTCATATTCATTTCGAAATAAAATGCAATCGTTAGGACACGCATGAATCCTGTCGTAACTCATGCCAATAGAAGACAAAATCCGTTTAGCCTCGTAGGTTTGACTGGGAAGTTCATTATCATCTAGCAACATATCTTTTATGAGTGTTAATAATTCTGTAAAGCTTTTACCAGACCATCCATTACTCGCTTTTAAGTTGTACAACTTTAATATCGCCGACAGTCTTGTGGATTTAGTACAACCATTATATAATTCTTTCTCTGCATCACTCAACAAACTTTCAAACATTTTAGGACAATCTCGTAGATCTTCTTCAACTGCTTTTGTGATCTCATCAACTCGGTCCGACTCATATGTATCTGTATCGAAGTTAGTTGAAGCATATGTCGAACTATTCTCAAAATTAATGTTTCCTCATTTTTTCTCACCATGTCTTATCCAACATGTGTAGCTTTGATCAATTCCATTACATACTAGGTGTCCTTCTAATTCATCTTCTCTAACACTTTTTCCAACGCAAAATTTTAAACAAGGACACACTACTCTATTTGGATCTTTTGCGTTCTTCACTACAAACTCAACAAACTCCTTCACTCCAATTTCAAACTCTTTTGACAATCGATTGGCTGACATCCATTTCCTATCCATATTATACCACCTATATAAATGCAATTACAAAACTAATAAGCTTTAATTGCAGTTACAAAACTAATAAACATATCAACAAGTTTCAAAAAGAAACCAATATCAACTAACAATTTCAAAACAGAACAGATCATGTGGTATGAGTTTTTGACAATTTTTGACAATTTCAAAACATAACAGATCATGTGGTATATATGTGTAGAAGAGATTTAATATATATATATATATATATAACAATTTTTAGTTTTCAATTATTAAAAAACTAAAGATATTTTGACAAAAACAAATTAAAAAATACCTAAGACAACATAGATGGCCGCACAGTACGTAGAGGATATTAGGGTTCAATTATTTGAAAGATGTAGAGGATATGAGGGTTTCCAACGTATGTAATTATTTGAAAGATGTATTTTACAGCGCTTGTGAAAAAAGCGCTGTAATAGGTAGTTAAATTCAATAAAAGCGCATGTATTTTACAACACCTTGACAAAAGCGCTGTATTAGGTAGTTAAATTCAATGAAAGCGCATGTATTTTACAACGCTTGTGAAAAAAGCGCTGTAATAGGTAGTTAAATTCAATGAAAGCGCATGTATTTTACAGTGCTTGTGACAAAAGCGCTGTATTAGGTAGTTAAATTCAATGAAAGCGCATGTATTTTGCAGCGCTTGTGAAAAAAGCGCTGTAATAGGTAGTTCAATTATTTGAAAGCGCATGTATTTTACAGCGGTTGTGAAAAAAGCGCTTTAAAATAATACACGAAAGCGCTTTATTTTACAACGCTTTTTTGACAAGCGCTGTAAAAGCCTTATAACGTTATGCGCAAACGTTATATGACCTACAACAACGCTTCTTTTACAACGCTTGTCATCAAAAGCGCTGTAAAAGGCTCTGTTATTTTTAAAATATACTTACAACAACGCTTGTGTTTAGCAAGCGTTGTAAAAGGGGCGCTATTAAATGTCATTTTTGGCGTAGTGTTAAAAAGTGATTTTTTGAATTCACATGATATGATTCTTAGTGGGCTATGTCGGTATATAGTTTTTTGATAATATATCGTCATGTCATGGCATATGCATTTTTGTGGGAGTTGCAGGTTTAGTTTCCCCATTGGCATAAGTGATTTTTCTGTGTCGAAGTTGCCTTAGTGGCAGGTTTATATTTGGATCATATAGCTTTATAAGCATGCATTACACATAAGTTCATATGTTAGTGTCAAACGATTTACCGTTTTTCATTTTTTTCTTCTAAATTGAAAGTTTTACATTTATATATTTTGTGTCATTTTCCATATGTTTAGTTTTGGTTTGATGTGAATGATGAAAAAAAACTAACACTTACAACAACATTTTATGTATTAATGAATTCGATGAGATTCAAGAATAGTTGATGAGTATTGATGTGCAGCCAACATTGGGTAAAGATGAGTTTTTCAAGACAATTTTGTAATAATAGAATTGTCACGATATTTCTAAGTTTATATTTAATCGTTTATCACTAAATTTTAAAACGCACTAGAAATGCAGAAGAGGGTTCCCTTCCGTTAGGAATAATTGCTTTTACTTTGTTTTAGCTTCCAAATAAATATTTTTTTTTAATAATATTAAGTAATTGTGGTGGTTACAAATTATTTAAATGAATAAATGTTTAGGTATTCTTAAAAAAAATTGTAAATTTTTCTAAGCAATAAGTATATTAAGTAATGATTTGGATTCAATATTTGGGTCATTACAGTTTCAAATCTTTTTCATTCAGAGTTAAGTTTTCTCTTTTAAATTTTTCAAAATCAGTTTGACCAGAGTTATATTTCTCAGTCATATCCTTGTAAGCTTTCTTTAGGTTTTTTAGTTTTAAAGAGACAAATTGTTTTGCATTCAAAAAATCATTTAAAGTAGTTATTAATTCACTGTAAGTTAGATAAGAAAATCCTTCAATTTTCTCATAGTATTCTGAGCTAGAGTTAGAGTCAAAGTCTATTTCAGCCATCACTTCCAAGTTTGCCAATTCTTCATCATCACAAAATTCATCATCAGAGTCATCCCATGTGATAAGATCTTTCTTCCCCTAGTCTTGGATATTTTCCTCTAGTTCCTTTTTTCTAGCTTTGGACAATCTGCTTTGAAATGTCCAAGTTCCTCACATTCAAAACAAATGGGTTTCTACTTATCAGTATCTTTGTCTTTACTCTAGTATTTTTGAAATCCTTTTGGGAAAATGGTCTATTTTGGTGCCACATGTGTTGAATTCTCCTTAAGATGAGGATAGTTCCTCTATTCTAAATCATCATGATAACTTTCTGATCATATTTTTATTCTTCATTTGCTTGAAAGGCTACCTTTCTCTGGTTTTGATAGCCAAATAATTTTCTTCTTCTCATATTCTAATACTTCAATTTCGTGAGAACGGAATGCGCTCATAAATTCTTTTAGAGGCAGATTTTCACGTCTTTAGCTACTTGAATGGCAGTGACTTTAGGTTTCCACTTGCTTAGTAGACCTAGAATCTTTTTCACATGGTATATTATTGTGTAGTTCTTATGTAGTACCTTCAGCCATGAGACTAGCACTACAAGAAAAATCCTAATTTGTGGCCAATTTTATAAATATTTTGTGGCCGAAAAAAACCCTAACAAATTAGTGACCGAAAAAGCCCTCACAAATACAAAAATTGAAATTGGTCTTTATTTGTGGCTGAAAAAGCCCTCACAAATATTTAAAAATTTAGGTGGATGTTGTGGCTGCCTGAGCCCTCACAAAATCACAACGTTGTGATTTTATGAAGGCTTAGGCAACCACAAAATCCACCAAAATTTTTAAGATTTTTGTGAGGGCTTTTTCAGCCACAAACTCTAAATTTTGTGAGGGTAAAGGCCGCCACAAATGCCTGAAGGGACGTTACACTTTGTGGCTGCAAAGGCAGCCACAAAAGCCTGAGCCTTTGCATTTTGTGCCTGCAAAGGCCGCCATAAAAGAATAAAGTTACGTGGCATTTTTTGGCCGCCTTGGCCGCGACAAAGTTTTATACCCGTTACATTTTGTGGCTGCTTTGACCGCCATAAAGGATCTACCAAATCCTATATATATTTTTCACTCCTCTCATCATTTTTCACTTCTAACTTCTCTCTAAATCCTCCTTCTAAATTTTATCTCCACCTTTTCTCTACAAAAAATATTCCTCCAACGTTGCTTCAATTTTGGTAAGTTTATATTATATTATATTATATTATATATTTTATTTTTTATTTTATTTTTGATTTGAAGTTATTTATGTAATTAATATTATTGAATTTTTATTTTGACAGTGGTTGTTAATTACTTCGAAGAGTTCTAAGCTCTGTACGTGAAAACTTCAAGTCAGACACTACCCGACATCAAGTTAGTATTTTATACATTTTAAATTTAGATTAGTAAATATATATTGATATTATAAATATATTTATATTATTTTTAAAATATAGATTATTAATATGTGTTATCATAGATTTATTTGTAAAAAAAATAGAAAATATGTTGTTAACATAATATATGATAAATAAAAGTTTCAAACACATGTAAAACTTATTGATTTTAATATAACTATTTTTTATAAAAATATTATTAAAATTGATGATATTATTATTTTTTATTGTAAGTCTTGATACATATTAATATAGTTTATTGATTGTGAGTCTTGATATTTTTTGTTAGTCTTGATTATTAAAAAAACATTATTTAAAATTTTATTTCGGTTTATATAATTATACTAGTCTTGATACTAATTTATTATATTGTTTGCAAATTAATTAATGCTCCCCTAATTGACATATAAAGTAAAATTTATTTATTTTAATATAACTATTTTTTATTAAAACTATATTACTTTATTGATTTTAAT
>JBBPBT010001178.1:861823-924567 GCA_037974875.1 Cicer bijugum | reverse complement strand
TGGGTTGGTAGTAATTACTTTAATTATTATTAATATTATATTTTTATATATAATATTCATTTTAATTTTTACATTTTAATTTGATTTTAATTTTAATTTAATTTTAATTTAAATTAATCTTTAATTATAATTATAATTCAAATATTATATTTTAAATTTAATTAAAATGATAATTAAATTGTAATATTATATTTTTAATTTAAATGTTTAATTTATATTCAGATTAGTTTATTTTATATTAAATTTATTTTATATTGATATTATATTTTAAATTTAATTTAAATTTTAATTTAATTGTAATTTTAATTTAATTGTAATTTAAATTATATTTTCAATTTATATTCATATTAATTTATTATATATAATATTATAATAAAATATTAATTTTGAATTTAAAAAATTAATTTTTTAATATACTTAAAATTTTGTGGCGGCCTAAGCCCTCACAAAATATTAATTTTTTAATCTGGATGATCATTTGTTGCGGCCTAAACCCTCACAAAGGAAAGTATTTGTGGCGGTTTGAGCCCTCACAAAGGTTTAACTTTTTAAAATCAGTCTGTCTTTTGTGGTCACCTATGCCCTCACAAAGTGAGGCATTTGTGGCGGCCTATGCCTTCACAAAGGCAGACGTTTGTGACGGCTTTTGCCCTCACAAAAGGCAACGTACTTTTCAAGCTTTGTGGCCGTTTTGGCCGCCACAAATGTTTGTGACCACCGTATTTGTGGCTGCTTAAGGCCGTCACAAATTCCCCCTTTGTGGCTGCTTCTTCCCCTTTGTGAGGGCTTTTGGCCCTCAAAAAATCCTTGTTTTCTTGTTGTGTAGAGTCTAGAATCTAGAGAACGTTCTTGTTTTCTCCAACTTCCTCCATATGAGAAAGCTCATATTTCTTACTTATTTTCTTCATATGATAGAATCGAACAATTAAAGATACTCTTATCTATTTCCTTGTTGGTGCACTTATCCAACTCTTTGAACGTGATTAAATTTGTTATTAAGGTTCTAGCTTTATGATGCATCTTATACTGTTTCTTTTGCTCAACATTCATTTCTTTCATGGATAGTTCAGCACCATCAACATTTGTAGGAGCAGTGTACCCATCTTCAATAGAATCCAAAAGTTTAGAATCTTGTGAAATGAAGAAAATTATGAGTATGTCATTCGAGTACTCAAAGCATGCTCTTATTTCCTCATCACCATAGTTAGACATACTTTAAATGTAAATGTTTTCTCAAATACTATAAAGTGTTCAGGCCTTGAGATCGAGCTCTAATATCAATTGTAGGTGGAAGATAGACAAGAAAGAGGGTTTGAATTGTGTATTCTATTTTTAATAAATTGATGGGCTAACAAACGAGAAAAATAAAACAAGTAAAGACAGAGGCAATAAATAAAGGGAAAAGGGATAACACATTAATTTATCCAAACTCACTACCAACCCGATAGCTACATCCAATCCCTTCACCCATAAGGATTTAATCTAGTAATTCAAATCCAAATTACAACCACTTAACTTCACAAGTTAAGTCTTCTCAACATCCAACTTGAAACCCATAAGCCGTTGAGGATTTACAACCATGATTGGGCTAGGTTACTCAAGTCTTTAGTTTTTGTTTATAGGTTTACTTCCCACTAGAGGATGGTTACAATAATGGTCACAAACTGAGAACAACTTGAATGATATTACAATTAAGTGCTAAATAAAGTCTAAGTGTTTGATGATTGATTGATATTCAACTAATATATCTTATGATGTTCTTGTTGCTCCTTATTTAATTCACCAAGTGTTCAGAACCTTTTATAGATACCAACTATTTGAAATTTTTTAATTGCTTCTTTATCTTCTTCTTCTTCCAACATTCAGATTATTTGATTCTGGTTACTTCAATTTTCTAATTTTCCCGCTGCATTCAAATTCTAATGATCGTTGCTTTGATTTTTGTCTATATGCTTAGTCAATTGTTGCTTTGAATTTGCTCTTTATTCATGAGCTTTGAATTTTACGATCGTTGTTTGACAATTACTAAATTTAAATTCTTGATCATTGATTTGATGTCAGGATGTTCTATCTTTAATTGCATAAATTCTTGGTGATGAATTGAATTGGATCATTTCTATTTGATTCAATTTGGTGTATTTAAGAATGTAACTGAGTGGACACTTTAATCCATTCGAGTATGGACCTACTTGAACATTTGAATCTTGAGTATCAGAACTTGAGGCAGTGAGCCTTCATCAAATTTTGTTTTAGAGTCGTGTGTAGAACGTGTCTTCTAAGTTAGCTTCTAGAGTCATGACTTTTATCCTTTTCCAAGTCGTTCTCTTTTTTCAAGGTCATTGCTATTTTCATGTTGCACTAGATTTTTCATTTGAACCCTTTACTTTCCTTATAGTCAGAAGCTCGCTTTTGTTGGAGCTAGAGTTGAATAATTCGAGTCAGAAGTTGTGTGAAGTTCAAAGTTAGACCCAATCATCTGCTGGTATTGAATTACAGGCTAGAGGAAACTAAGTAACGGCAGAGTCAACAATGTATTATAGAGTCAAATTCCTAGACTCAGCCATGGACGGGTGTTGTTCAACACAACTACAAACACGTGTTGTTCTTTTCCTCCAATCTATTTGCTTCTGATTATTTTCTTTCCTTTGGTCTCTTCCTATGGTGATATTCTCTAGTGGTACCCTCTTGTGGTATCTACTGGTAGTGTCGACGCGTTTCCTTTATTTCTGGGAGTTTCCTTTGATTTTGGACTTTCTTCTAACTTATTTTCATCCTTGTTCTAAAAATTTTTCATCTGTGGCACGCTTCCTCTAATCTGAGACGCTTACTTTGATCCTAACCTTTCATCTAACTTATTTTCTGCAAACTTAAATAAAATATTAATGCATTAAATTGTTCCCATAAAAACAACCTGTTTTTAACATAAAAACAGGGTAAGGAATTTTTTTCTCGAAACCATCATGGTTCTTACAATCTAGACTTGGATTTAACCTCAGTTTTGTTTGGACAAGTATCTTTAGCACCAAATTCACTATTCGTGGAGGCAGTCGTTGTAGTGTATGATATTGAACTAATATTTACTACATGATGAAAGGTGGATAAGTGACTCTAATGTATTGGTTAAACCCCCTAAGTTGCATCCTAGATTCGATATGTTGAATATCTCAACACTATTACAACTGCACAACAAGCAATGGAATTATGCTCTGATCCACAGTCTGTTTGACAACAACACAAATGTCAAAATTCTGCATACACCACTAATTGAGTCAATTCGACAAGATAAAATAATGTGGCTTGGTGAGAAAAATTAATGGCCTATACTCAATGAAGAATGTGCATCGTCTATGTATGAACGAGTTCATTGATAATTCAAATATAAAATTTATTGGAAATTGGCATATCATGTTGAAAGAAAAATTGCCGCCCAAGGCAAAACTTCTATTTTAGCGGTTGGTTCGTGGTTGCCTCCCAACAACATTTTGGCTCTGTGAGCCTGGTGTTAGTTGTCTCAACACTTGTTCCTCACGGGACACAATAGATGACGACAATATACATCTCCTTTTTAATTTCCTATCTAGTATACAAATTTGGCAACATGTTGAGTTATGGAATACCACTAATGCCATGGTCAATTTCAACTAGAAAATTGAAGTCTATGAGTTGTTGTTCTCAATTTTGCAGAAACTCAATTTTAATGAATTCAGGAATGTGTGCAATCATATTTTTGAACCATTCAAAAATGAGAAATAAAAAAATTTGGAATGACACAACCGATACCACCACATACGTTATTGGTAAAGCAATAAATCTTCTGCCAGAATGGTTCGAAGCACATCAATTGCAAGATATAGAGCAATATATTGCACCAACCAACTCTAATTTAAAAGCATGGAAAAAACCTTCACTCAGTCGATAGATGTTTAACGTGGATGAATCTTTTTCTACCTCTCTAAATAATTTGGATGTTGTTATGTGAATTAGAGATCAATATGTTATATTTCTGATTGCACAGATATACTAGTTCTCAGCTATTGTTATTGTTGACGTTGATGTAGAAGAATCTCCTGGACTTATCTCTTCTTTGAATTGGATCCATGAACTCCCGCTCGAATCTATTGACTTTAATTTAGATTCTACGAATATTGTTGGTGACCTTTATAATTATAAAGAGAATGCCTCTAAACTTGACGCTATACTTATTGATTTTAGGCATTTACTAAATAGTCATTTTCATAACTTTCATGTTGAGTTTGTAAGAAGACAACCAAATTAGGTTGCTCATACTCTTTTTCAAGCGGCCATATCTTTAACTTGTATCTATATCTTTATTGATATTCTGACATGCATCCATCAATTTATTATAAATGAAATGTTATAACACTACGCCAAAAATGATATTTTATAGCGCGCCTTTTACAACGCTTATTAAATACAAGCACTGTTGTAAATATATTTTAAAAATAACAGAGGATATAAGAGCGCTTTTCTACCAAGCGCTGTGGAAAAAGTGTTATTGTAGGGTCCTATAGCGCATGTACAAGGCTTTTACAACGCTTGTACACAAGTGCTCTAAAATGAAGCGCCCTCACATAACTTTTGCAGCGCTTTTGGAGCGCTTTAAAAACAAGCGTTGTAAAATATAGCGTTTCCAGCTGATGTTACATAGCTTTTATAGCGCTTTTTGGACAAGCGTTGTAAAAGACTTGCACTTTCAAATAATTAAATGACCTATTAGAGGACTTTTTTTACAAGCGTTGTAAAAGACTTGCGCTTTCAAATAATTAAATGACCTATTAGAGCGCTTTTGTTACAAGCGTTGTAAAAGCCTTGCGCTTTCACATAATTAAAGGACCTATTAGAACGCTTATTACACAAGCGCTGTAAAATCATTCACTTTAAATAAATAAAAACAAATTTAAAACAAATTTATGAACCCTCATCTCCTCTACAGTGGGAACCCTCCTCTCCTCTATGTGTAACACCCTAAATTTGATAATAAACTATTTTATTAATTAAATAGGATTTTAAATAATTAATTTGATGTTAAAATTATTTTAGAATATATGTTGATAGATTTTGTGAGTAGTTTTTGTTATAAGGATATTTTCTATGATGTGTTGGTTTGATAGATATTATATTTAATGAGCAATATAAATAATAAATATTTAATTTTATTATTTTATATATTTTTCTAAAAATAATAGTATTTTAGTATAATATTTTAAAGAACAAGATTTTATATGATTTTAAGTGTATATGTGAGTTGGTAATTAATATGATATTTTCTTATATGTTTGACTAATGTTAAGTGTGTACATATTTATATTTTAATCATTTTTAAGTATCTCTTATTTTAATTATTTCTAAATATATCTTATTTTAATTATTTATTCTATAAATAATTATCTTGAGATCCTAGTAATATTGTGTTTGATTTTCTTTGTTTTTATATACTTATTTTGGAATTTTGATTTTGTTTGTTTTTATATATATTTATTATGATTTAGTAATTAACATAAAATATTATTGTTATATTTATTTATTTTATAATTTGGACTATTTTCTAATATGATGGTATTATTATAATATGAATATTTTGAGAAATAAGTATAATTGTATGGATTATTTTGAATGTGAAAGTTTCAGTCATTAGTAATATTTTTTTTTATATTGATTATTTTAATTACTCTAATTTATAAAATATTAGTAATATTTGAAAAACTAAATGGTGTTTGGAGGAATATTAAAAAGGAGATTAAACAATTATTAATTTTATTTTAACAAAATAAAAATAATAATAGTAAAACATAAATAAAGAGACAAATGGGTTTGACTCTATTAAACAAAGAAAAGATAAGGGAGCTGGACGGGCAGCCGTAGAACCAATGAGTAAACACAACAACAACCTATTGTTTTTTACATCGGTGATCGATAACTGTTCCTTAAAAGTTTCTCCGTTTTCATCCAAATTTGAGTATGTTATTTCATTCATTTAATTCGTCAATTACACATAATTTTCTAGATTTTTAACAACCCCAATTTCTCTCTAAAATACTCGACTTATCGTTTATAGAACTCGTTATTTTGCACCGTTCTCCTTCACCGTAAGTTCGATTTGAGTGAAACCAACGCCAAAACGACCGTGTGAAAAGTGGCTATATTATCCACTGATTGGGTTTCTGATTTATGGTAATTTTCCTTGACCGAATTTAGAATTTAGTTTTTAGAGTATCTTCTCATAATTTATTTTAACGTTTACCCATAAACTGTCGAGTTAGATTGATTGACGGTCAAAGAGTCAATGAACAGAGGTTGTTTGCTTGTGGAATCATATTCGTGTATGAAAGCTTCAAAGTAAGGTAAGGGGTAAGAGAGCGTTTGAATTCATGAGTATAATATATTGTGAGATGAACGGGAAAACCGTATTTTCCAACGATTCATCTGGGGCTCGCTACGTATGGCAGTAGCCCTTTGAGGGATGAATTAATTAATGTGCAAATATGGAAATTGTGAGATTAAGATATAGAATAGAAATATTTGTAGGATATTAATTGATTTAATTTATTTGAATGTGTGATATTGATATTATTGTGATATTGGGTGTCGAATTAAATTTATATATATGTGTGATTAGATGAGTTTATGTGATGTGATACAAAAATATAGATATGTTGTGATAATTTTATGTAATGATAATGATGATGTACAATTAATAATTTTTATGTTATAAATTTGTGATAACTTTATGTGATAATGTTTGATTGATGATAGTGATGCTATAAATTTTTGATAAGTTTATGTGGTGATGATGACAGTGATGTTCTAAACCATGATGAGAATATTGAATTAACTCCATAGTTGATAAAATAATGGTGATTTCAATTTGTGTTTGAGATGACGATTTTAATGGAGTATCACACACCAACGAAGGGAGAAAATAAATATTGTGAATTTGTAAAGTGGATATTATTTTGTCATCATATAGGTAGGGCCTGACAAGCCTAGTGATTCCGGGGAAGTACAACTGAATGAGCCTGATCGCGGCGGTCTGCTGTCGAGCCATAAGACAAGATTGTTAGACCTTGGAGGTATTCGGATGGGGAATGTTAGATAATGTTATTATATATTAGTAGTAAGGGTATTTTGGATATTTCTATTCTTTTATATATATATATATACTCACTATAACCCTATTAACTAAAGTTTGGTTCATTATATGTTATGAAACCCTAGAGTGGTTGTCTCTTGGTTGTCTATCTTCTAGCTCTTTTCATTGTTAACATGGTATCATAGAGCTTTGGTTGATTTTGGAATCTACTATAAAGAAGAGAGAGATTTTGTAAGACCCATAATTTTAAAGTGTACTTTACGTTTTTGGTGTATTTTTGGTATTGAGCTCGGAGGCTTTTTAGCCAAAGTTATTAATATTTTGGAGTTTATATGATCAAAAAGATATTTTGATGCCCGATTAGAATTACTCGTCGATAAATAAATTAAATTAACTGCGGTGAATCTCTTACGAAGAATTTAATACGTTATGGGTGAAATGGTAATTTAACAAATATCTAGGTATTTTGGGATATTTGTTAATTATAATTAATATATATATATATATATATATACAAATACATATATATGTTTGTGTGGAAGGAAAAGAGAAAGAAATAGAAAGAAAAGAAATATAAAGGAAGGAAAAAGGAAGAAAAGAAAAGGAAAGGAAAGAAAGAAAACAAAATCCATCTTCTTCCTCTCACTGCCTCACGCGCGCATCTCCCTCCTTCTCCATTGTTATCCATTTTTTTTGCTTTCCTTACTTCCTTTGAGTTCGAAATTGAAACCCAAGGCTAGTGGGTGAGAAAGATCAAGTTCCCAACTCCTTCCTCCTTCTCGGATTCGAAAACGGAGTTAGGGATTTCAAAACCGTCAAACACAAATCTTCCCATTTCACCTAGATCTAAGCTTCGTATCGCGAAGAGATAGAAGGGAAAGTTGCTCACTGCCACGCTACGGTGCTAGGGGACCAACTTTGGAAGCGGCGTTGCGAGCGGAGATTTTACCGGATTTGCTCGCGGTACTGTAATCGCACGTTACAGCTAACGTGAAGGTAAGGGCTCCTTCCAAACTTTTAGTTTGCATTTAGGGCCTTATATGTGGTTGTGTGGAGTATTGTTTTGAGAAAAATGAATTTACCTCACGTATGTATGATTTTGAATAAATGAAATTTATTGTGTTGATTTGTGTTCATCGTACTTGGCGTGTTCATACTTGATGTTTGTTGATTGATGTGTTTTGGTGTGAATTATGGATTGAATTGGATATTATGTTTGAGTTTGTTTTTTGTGGAATTTGAAAACCATTAAGTTAAATGAGTATTAAGAATGGGGAATCTCTTAATGTCTCGTTTACTTAATGTGAGGTTGTGAAAATTGTTTAAGTTAAATGAGTATTAAGAATGGGGAATCTCTTAATGACTTATTTACTTAATGTTGTCGTGAAAACGATTTTGTGGAGAAATGATTTGATGTGTTTTGGGTGGGAATTGTGGATTGAATTTGATAATATGCTTGAGTTTGTTTTGTGTGGAATTTGAAAACCATTAAGTTAAATGATTATTAAGAATGGAGAATCTCTTAATGTCCTGGTTACTTAATGTTTGTTTTGAAAAATTGTTTAAGTTAAATGAGAATTAAGAATGGGGAATCTCTTAATGTCTCGTTTACTTAATGTTTGTTTTGAAATTCATTTAAGTTAAATAAGAATTAAGAATGGGGAATCTCTTAATGTCTTGTTTACTTATTGTTTGTTTTGAAAATCGCTTAAGTCAAATGAGTATTAAGAATGAGGAATCTCTTAATGATTCGTTTACTTAATGTTTGTTTTAGTAAACCGTGCAGACCCGTGATACGTGGCACCTTGGTAAACAGTATGGGCCCGTGATAGGCAGTACGTTTATGGTTTACGCTTTTTGGTAAGTTGTGCAGACCCGTGATAGGTGGCACCTCGGTAAACAGTACTGACCCGTGATAGGTGGTACGTATACGACTTACGTTTCTTGGTGAATTGTGTTTGTCCGTGAGAAACTGCACAGGTGTTTGCCCGTGAGAGACTATGTAAGACCCATAATTTTTAAGTGTACTTTATGTATTTTAGTGTATTTTAGTGTATTTTAGTGTATTTTTGGTATTGAACTCAGAGCCTATTAAGCCAAAGTTACTAATATTTTGGGAGTTTAAATGATCAAAAAGATATTTTGATGCCGATTAGAATTACTCTTCGATAAATAAATTGATTTAACTGCGGTGAATCTTTTACAAAGAATTTAATGCGTTATGGGCGAAAGGGTAATTTGAATAAATATCTAGTTTTGAGATATTTGTTAAAAGTAATTAAAATATATATATATATATATTATATATTTGGATGGAGGGAAATATAAAGGAAAAAGAAAGGAAACATAAAGGAAAGAAAAGCCAAGGAAGGAAAAGAAAAAGATTTTTGCGTGAAACTTCTTCTTCTTCTTCTTCTTCTTCTTCTTCTTCTTCTTCTTCTTCTTCTCTGTTAACGCAAAAACCAAACCATGAAACTCAAATTCTCCCTTCCTCCATTGTTGCTCGTTTTTGCTCCATTTTCTTTCCCTTGAGTTTGCAACTGATAGTGGGTGATAGGACAAGGATTTCTCAACTTCATTCTTCCTCTTTGATTCAAAAATGGAGAAAAACGGTATTAGGGATTCAAACTCAAATCTCCCCGTTTCATCTAGATCTAAGCGTTGTTTCAAGAAGTGATAGAAGGGAAAGTTGCTCACCACTACACTACGGTGCTAGTGAGCTAACTTTGGAAGCGGCGTTGCGAGCGGAGATTTTATCGGATTTGCTCACGGTACCGAAATCGAACGAAAAAGCTAAAGTGAAGGTAAGGGCTCCTTCCAAACTTTTAGTTTGCATTTAGGGACTTATCTGTAGTTGTGTGGAAAAGAATTTTGTTAGGGTTGGAGTATTGATTTGGGAAAATGTATCTAAGGCTTTATGGGTAAAATCTTAGAGTTAGGTTTTGGTTATATTGATGAATGCTTCATGGAAAATGAATTTAACTCGTTTATGTATGATTTTGAGTAAATGAAACTTGTGTGTTTGAGTGGTGGATTATGTTGATTTGTGTCAATTGTTTTGACGTGTTCTTAATTGATGCTGATGAAACTTGAGATGTGTTTGTGTGGTTTGTGTGAAAAAAATGATTTGGTGTGAATTATGGATTGAATGTGAAAATACGTTTGAGTTTGTTTTGTGTGGAATTTGAAAACCATTAAGTTAAATGAGTATTAAGAATGGGGAATCTCCTAATGTCTTGTTTACTTAATGTGTGTTTGGAAAATCGTTTAAGCTAAATGAGAATTAAGAATGGGGAATCTCTTAATGTCTCGTTTAATTAATGTTGTTTTGAAAATCGTTTAAGTTAACTGGGCATTAAGAATGGGGAATCTCTTAATATCTTAGTTACTTAATGTTGTTTTGAAAATCGTTTATGTTAACTGAGCGTTAAGAATGGGGAATCTCTTAATGTCTTGGTTACTTAATGTTTGTTTTTGAAAATCGTTTCAGTTAAATGAGTATTAAGAATGGGGAATCTCTTAGTGACTTGTTTACTGAATGTTTTGTTGTGGAAATCGTTTAAGTCAAAAGTATATTAAGAATGGGGAATCTCTTAATATGTTTGTTTCCTTAATGTTTGGCGTGAAAATCGTTTAAGTCAAATGAGTGGTTAAAAATGGGGAATCTTTTAATAACTGCATTTGCTTAATGATTGTTGTGAATGGAGTCAGTATACGCTCATGCATTTTCATGCTTTTTGTAAATCGTGCAGACCCGTGATAGGTGGCACCTTGATAAATAGTACTTTGGCCTGTGATAGGCGGTACATTTATGATTTACGTTTTTGTAAATTGTGCAGACCTGTGATAGGTGGCACCTTGGTAAATAGTACTTTGGCCCGTGATAGGCGGTACATTTACGATTTACGGTTTTTTGTAAATTGTGCAGAACCGTGATAGGTGGCACCTTGGTAAAGAGTACTTTGGCCTGTGATAGGCGGTACATTTACAATTTACGTTCTTTTAGTAAACCGTGCAGACCCGTGATAGGTGGCACCTTGGTAAACGATATGGGCCCGTGATAGGCAGTACGTTTATGGTTTACGCTTTTTAGTAAATCATGCAGACCCATGATAGGTGGCACCTCGGTAATTGGTATTTTGGCCTGAATTAGGCGGTACAATTATGATTTACGGCCCTTTGAGGAGGGTTTTGGTTTGGAATTCCGAGTCCATGCATTTTGGCATATACGCATTGCATTAGGGTGCTTGGCACACGAGTCGTGTTTGATTCAAGTTTATGATTGAGTGTTTGAACTTAAGTTGTGGTGGTAATTGGGTTTTATTTGCAAAGTGTTATGTTTTGGAATTGTGTGATAGTGTGCTTGGTTGCAAAACTATTTTGAAACTAAAGTTGTTGTGGTGATTGTGTTATAATTGCCAAGTGCGGATGTTTGGGAATTGTGTGATAGCGTGATTGATTGCAAAAGCATTTCGAAACTTAAGATGTCGTGGTAAGTGTGTTATAATCGCTAAGTGTTTTGTTTTGGAGTTGTGTGTAAGTGTGATTGATTGCAAAATTGTTTTGAAACTTAAGATGTCGTGGTGATTGCGCTATAATTGCTAAGTTTGATTGTTTGGAGTTGTGGGTAAGTGTTGATTGATTTCGAAACCCTTTGAAAAGCTGAAAAATGCTGAATTTTGCTGTTTTTCTGCTGCTGTCTGATGTGTATTCGAATACAGCAAGCTATATTCGAATACAGACATGCTGTTTTGCCACTGACTTACTGTGTAGTCGAATACAGACTGTTGTAGTCGAATACAGACATGCTATTTTGCCACTGACTTACTGTGTAGTCGAATACAGACTGTTGTAGTCGAATACAGACATGCTATTTTGCTGCTGAATGCTGAAATAGCCTTGTATTCGAATACAAAGATGCTGTATTCGAATACAACAGTGTTGTTTTGTTAAAAACTTCATTTTTCAACTTTGTGTATGCATGTTTGGCATATAGAAACCCTTTTAAGGTGTATGCTAAGTTGAAATGTTATTTTGTGCATTTAAAATCTTAAATGTTATGTGTTAACTGTTAATTTCGGTTGGTGACCCTTTTCAACTATTGTGGAAATCTGGGCTTTGCCCTCAAATGAGAGTCAGGATGATCCTACTGGTTCGTACCCTCCGGATGGGAATATGGATGGGAGGGCTTGATTGGAGCTACGATAGGAGAATCTCACGGGGCGCGTGGAGATTACTCAAGGCGTATAGTTTTTTTGTTATGTATAGAATGATCAGACTAGGTTGTCACTCAGGACACATATGTCTTTCTTTTGGGTTACCTTTATGTTAAGTAGGAAGGATGTACATGTACTAACGTTGACATCAGGACATGCTTTGGATTTATATTTTGAAAAACTTTTCCGCTGTTTGTAAATTATAATGACTAAATTATTTATCCAAAGGTTTTACCTTATTTATTTCTCTGTTGTATTTTAATTTCTTTTGAAAAAAAAAATACACCCTCGCTAAGAAAAACTGGGTGTTACATTGTGGTATAAGAGCTTTGGTTTGGTTTTCTTTGGGGGCTGTGGAACCTTTAGTTATAGATTGTAGGTTAGGAGTTGCTGTCTGATCATGTGTCGGTTTAGGTGGTTTGAGTTGTCAAGTTCAGAATAATTATTATGTGCTGATGTGGTCGGAATGTTATTTTGGAATTATAGAAGTAGTGTTAAGACTCTACTTGATGATGGTTTTATAGGAAAACCATGCCGCCAAGGAGGAATGACGTCCCGAGAGCCAATGCCAATAGGGATGATCGAATGGCGGAGGCTATGAATAACATGGCTGCTTCTGTTGCTGCACAAACTGCTGCCAAGACTCAACGTGAACTTGAAAAAAGGGAAAGAGAGATCCGTGCAGCGGAGTCAAGAGGGTTAGAAGACTTCCGTCGTTACAATCCTCCCAAGTTTAAGGGGGATGAGAATTCGGAGAAGGCGGATCAATGGATCCAACAAGTGGAGAGGATCTTCGAAATGATTAACTGTCAGGCGGCAGTGAAGGTCAACTATTAGGGGATGCTGAGTACTGGTGGAGGAGTGCAAGACTGTTAATGAGATCAGCTCACGAGGAGGTGAACTGGGAATCATTCAAAAGGAAGTTTTTAGACAAATACTTCCCGATGAGTACTAGGACTAAACTGGGTGATGAATTCCTGAAACTGCATCAGGGGAACATGACCGTGGGCGAATATGCCGCTAAGTTTGAATCACTATCAAGGCATTTCAGGTTCTTCCGTGAGGAGATTGATGAACCATTCATGTGTCATCGTTTCCAAGGCGGACTAAAGTATGAGATTCAAGACTCGGTCTTGCCCTTGGGAATTCAACGTTTCCAAGTTCTCGTGGAAAAATGTAGGGAAGTTGAGGATATGAAGAACAAGAGGGCTAGCCGAGGAGGAAATTTTAATGCAGATGGGCATTATGCTAATGCTTGTACCCCTAATACTCTCACCTGCTACAATTGTCAGAAGCCAGGACACATGGCAAAGGATTGCACGGCTCCGAAGGCAGAACCAGTTGTGAATGTAGCTAGGGCTACTCGTCCTACTACTAGAGGACACATTTATTGTGTGAGTGCTGAAGAGGAGAATCCATCTGGCAATCTGATTCAGCGTGACTGTGAGATTGCAGGTAACACTCTAACCGCACTTTTTGATTCGGGGGCAACCCATTCCTTCATTGCTATGGATTGTGTGAATCGTTTGAAGTTATTTGTGTCTGCTTTACCTTTTGATTTGGTTGTTTCCACGCCTGCTAAGACTTTGACAGTAAATTCTGCATGTATACATTGTCAAATAACTATTCAGAATAGGGATTTCATGGTTGATTTGATTTGTTTACCTCTACAATCACTCGAGGTCATTCTCGGTATGGATTGGATGTCGTATCATTATGTGATCTTAGATTGTGCTCGCAAATTGGTTCTTTTCCCCGAACCAGGAGTTGTTAAGTATTTAGCCGCTAACAAACTCCGAGTGTCGCTAGGTGAAGGGACTCATGAGTACCGGGATGTATTTCCAACGGAAATTCCAGGATTGCCACCGGTAAGAGAAGTGGAATTTTTCATTGATTTGCACCCAGGAACGGGACCAATTTCCATTGCGCCGTACCGAATGTCCCCATTGGAAATGAATGAGCTCAAGGGCCAAATTGAAGATTTGTTGAAAAGGAAATTTATTAGACCAAGCGTATCGCCATGGGGAGATCCAGTTTTGCTAGTGAAGAAGAAGGACGGAAGCTCACGCTTATGCGTGGATTATAGACAGCTTAATAAGGCAACTATTAAGAATCGTTATCCTTTGCCACGCATCGATGATTTAATGGATCAATTGAGAGGGGCTGTGATATTTTCGAAGATTGACTTGAAGTCGGGTTACCATCATATTCGAGTAAGGGAAGGAAACATTCAGAAAACTGCTTTCCGAACCCGTTATGGGCATTATGAATATCTAGTTATGCCGTTTGGGGTTACCAATGCACCAACAATTTTCATGGACTACATGAACAGAATCTTTAGTCCATTCCTTGATAAGTTCGTGGTGGTATTCATTGATGATATATTGATTTATTCGAGAACTGAAGAAGAGCATGGAGAACATTTACGTCAAGTTCTTGAGATTTTACACGAGAAACGATTGTATGCCAATCTATCGAAGTGTGAATTTTGGCTAGAAAAAGTGAATTTCTTGGGACATGTGATAACCAAGGAAGGGATCGCTGTAGATCCGGCTAAGATTGAGGCGGTTCTTGCTTGGAAACAGCCTCAGACTGTCACAAACATACGAAGTTTTGTTGGACTGGCAGGGTACTACAGGAGGTTTATTGAAGGTTTTGCTAAGATTGTGGCCCCATTGACACAACTTACCAGAAAAGATCAACCTTTCGCATGGACGGAGAAGTGTGAGGAAAATTTTCAGTTACTGAAGACGAAATTGACGACCTCACCAGTGTTGGTGTTACCGCAATCAGATGAACCCTATGAAGTTTATTGTGATGCGTCTCACCAAGGGTTGGGATGTGTTCTGATGCAACACAAGAAAGTTGTAGCTTATGCCTCCAGGCAATTGAAGATTCATGAGAGAAACTATCCTACTCATGATTTGGAGCTTGCTGCGATTGTTTTTGGATTGAAGATCTGGAGGCACTACTTATATGGGTGCACGTTCACCGTGTTCAGTGACCATAAGAGTTTGAAATATTTGTTTGATCAGAAGGAATTGATTGGCTTAGTGGAAATTCTTATTTTGAGTTAGATAATCGATTGCTCAATTGATTTATCAATGTTTTGGTCAGTTATGTATTACTTGATGGATTGGGAACTTTCTTTTGATTTCATTTACATTTGGCAAGCATTACATGAACTTTTAGCATATGGAAAATCCTTCTAAGATGTATGATAAGTTGAAAAGGTTATTTGTGCATTTAAAAGCTTGAATGTTATGTGTTAACTGTTAATTTCGGTTGGTGACCCTTTACAGCTATTGTGGAAATCTGGGCTTTGCCCTCAGATGAGAGTCAGGATGATCCTACCGGTTCGTACCCTCCGGATGGGAATGTGGATGGGAGTGCTTGATTGGAGCTACGATAGGAGAATCTCACGGGGCGCGTGGAGATTACTCAAGGCGTATAGTTTTTGTTATGTATAGAATGATCAGACTAGGTTGTCACTCAGGACACATATGTCTTTCTTTTTGGTTACCTTTATGTTAAGTTGGAAGGATGTACATGTACTGATGTTGACATCAGGACATGCTTTGGATTTATATTTTGAAAAACTTTTTCGCTGTTGTAAATTATAATGACTAAATTATTTATCCAAGGGTTTTACCTTATTTATTTATTTATTTATTTATTTCTCTGTTGTATTTTAATTTCTTCTGAAAAAAAAAATACACCCTCGCTTTGAAAAACGGGGTGTTATAGATTATTTTGATAGAAAAGAGAACCATCAAAAGAGAAAAGAGAAGAGTAACCATATTCCCGATTTTTTTAAATCATTCTCACAAAAATATCGATTGCGCATTGGTTTGCAACATTCATATATTCGTCTTCAACGGTTGGATTGGCGAAACGACGTCTGTAGGGGGAGAAATCATGCTCGCACAGCATTAGATTATTCCTAATTTATTTTGTCTCAGTGATTGTGTTTGTCGTATTTTCTTGTCATTATTTGTTATGGCTGGTGCTAAGGATGATTCTCTTCAAGCACATTGTCCGAAATTGGGGAGAGCACATAAGAAGAATTTTAGGGGACCGTGGTCCAATGTTGTTGCTTCTACACCTCCTGCCATTGACTCTAGTTCTGATTTTGGTTTGGTTCACATGATTTCAATTGTTGTGGTTTTTTGCTGATTTGGATTGCTTTCTTCTGTGTTGTCGCTCTCTTTGTTGCTTCTTCTATTTGATTGCTCATCTCTCTAGTGATTTGCTTTGTTGCTTCTCTCCATATTGATTGTTCTATTTGTTTGCTCTTCTCTCACGTGGTTCATCTATTTGGTTGCTTCTCTCTTTGGTTAGTTTGGTTCGGTGTTGTTTAGTTTGATTTGATTTAGTTTTGTTTGGTTTGATTTGGTTTTTGTTTGATTTTTTGTTGGCTTGGTTCTTCTCTTGATTGTGACTATTTAATATGATTTCTTGTTGGTTTGGTTTCTCTCTTTATTGTGATTGTTTGGTATAGCTAATGATCCTCCCTTTGGCTTCTGCTTCTTCTTTTGCTGCTTCTTTCTTTGTTGGTTCTTCTCTTTGATTGTTGCTTTTTCTTTGGTGACATCCCTCTTGTCCCCCTGGCTGTCCAACCACCTCCTGCGATTGTTGATCCTCCTCGTTACCCCTCTCGTCAACTTTGTCTGAGCTCTCTTCCTATAAAGAGGTTTTCTTGATCCTCTTTGGCAGCAGTCTATGGCAGAAGAACAATTTGCATTGCACAAAATCAATACTTGGGAATTAGTATCTCTTCATCCTGGAAAACGTGTTATTGGGTCTTGTTGGGTATACAATATCAAAACTAAGTTTGATGGGTCAGTTGAGTGCTACAAAGTACGTCTTGTTGCTAAGGGTTTCTCTCAACACTATGGTATGGATCATGAAGAAACTTTTGCTCTTGTAGCCAACATGACCAATATTCGTACTCTTCTTCTTTACAGATTGTTGATTTGTTCACAAAGATGCATTCCATTAAACGTTTTCGTTTTTTAGTTGACAAACTCTCGATGCTCCATGTTAATGCATCGTGAGTTTGAGGGGAGATGTTAGATAATGTTATTATATATTAGTAGTAAGGGTATTTTAGACAGTTATTATATATTAGTAGTAAGAGTATTTTTGATATTTCCATTCTTTTACATATATACTCATTATAACCCTATTAACTCAAGTTTCGTTCATTATATGTTATGAAACCCTAGAGTGGTTGTCTCTTGGTTGTCTATCTTCTTCCTCTTTTCATTGTTAACAGGGAATTCCTAGGTGAGTTAGAGGTAGCACTCCAAATGTCGGGAGCTACCACACAACACACGTTTACCTTAACTGTCACATATATGTGTCTCGGGTTGAGTTGAGGGGATCTATAAGGACAGGGCCAAATTGAATTGTCCGTCCACCGGGATGGTGGCATAGTATCAAGCCTCCTAACCAAGTACTTCAGAGTTAGAATGATACCACATTGTGAAGTAGAGTCTAAGCTCATGCATAGCATTGCATTTTATTGTAATTGTTTTGTTCTTATTAATATGTATCGTGTGTGGTGATAATTTCTCATAGACAATTTGATGTTATAGTAAAATCTATTGATCTTCCTTGAGTGATTTTAACTTTTAACTTTTGTAATGATACGGTTCTATTATGATTGTTTGTGTGTTCTTCTTACTTGTACTATACTGTCATCATGATTTCGAAACTCACCTCCTTCGTTATTTGTGTTTGACTGGCTGGGCCCTGCGTTTGCAAAATCGCAGTTATTATAGGTTAATGAGTCTTGAAGTTCAAGTTTGGGAGGAACCCTGCTCTGATAGGTGATACCGGGAATAAGGATTTTTATTTTTATTTTTGGGAAACGTGATCATTTTAATTAAATATAAAGTTTTTATTTTTTTGGAAATATATATTTTTTATTTACCCGGTGCAAATTTTATAGGAATATGATATAAATTATTATTATTATATATATATATATATTATTTTGGGATTTAGGGTGTCACATTAGTGGTATGAGAGCAAGTCTGTCCAATCAAGTCGAATGTCGATTCAGTGTTAGTCGAATGTCAGTCATGTCAATTGTGTTTTCTTGTGTAATAATTATTTTCACTATGATGGTTTTCCCGTTATATTTTTGTGTTTAGTGTTATATACTTGTGAATTATTATACATTTTTTTGAGATTACTAATTAACTATTTATTATTTGCTTACTCTGATTGTGTTATCGCTTCTAAATTTCTACCTAAGTGAGTAATTAAACAATGAAGTTACTTGTTAAAATTTGAGTTAATTTTAATTGGTGACAAGATTATGTTAGTTACTTGTTGCTTATTGCTTGTCTACCGAACTATGATTTTTGCACTCTTGTTTTATGTGAATAGTGGGAAATAATAATTTTGATGGATTTGTTGTATGTTTCAAGGTATTAATCGTATTCACATAATCTTAATGATCAAATGTCAAACCTCACCAGTTAGTTGTTTTAAAGTTCCATTATCACACTTAATCAATTTAAAATATTTAGTCTTGATATGAATATGTTTAAAGTGTTTGATCTAGTAACTAATTGATTGAGACATTGATTTCTGTATAATTATATGTTTAAAAATTTCAGTATGAATTATTATTATTTTGTTGAAACTCAATTTAGAGAAAAAAAAGATGTTTTGTTCTAAACTTTGAGTTAGATAGGAAATATGTCTCTTACGTTTAAAGTTTTAATTTTGACTCAAAAAAAACTTCTTATTTTTATTTTATGTTGGCTTGTGTTAAGAAAAAAATTGATTTTAAATTGTGAATGTTAACTTTAAATTACTTGAAAGTGTTGATGGTTGTATCTAGATGAGTAGAGTTTTAATCTTGATTTTGAAAACAATTTTGAATGTTCGTCATGATTTGGAAAGTATGAAATTTATATTATTAGTAATAATAATTCTTGAATATTAGAGTTTAGTAGAACTTAGAATTTTTTAAAAATGACATTTTGAAGGAGTTAAAGTTTACTTATTTTGTACGATGAAAATAACTTTTATTTAAATTACTCTTAATTATTTTAAAGAAATTTAATTGAGTTGATTTTTTGTTGATTTATATAATAACAATGATTCTATGCTACTGATTTTATTTAATATTTAAAACAGCTTAAAATTTACAGTATGTTTTACTATGTCTTGTTTTTAAGAAAATTGAAAAGAGTTGTTGTTATCTTAGTTTAGGGAGCTAGTGTGAATATTGAATCGTAAGAGTGTTGGAATATTTATTTGAAATGATTGATTTTCTGAGTATGATATTATGAACTCATTAGAGTTTGACTCGATGTTAGAGTTTTAGACTTTAAGAACTCTTCAGTGATTTACAGTAGTACTAATGATAAAATGCCTACTAATTGAGATAGAGAAGTAAAAAAAACAAAGTTTTAAAAAAATCTTCTCAATAGTGAAATTCTTTTTGAAAAATTATCTAAATTTTGGATTCTATAATTGATGTATTTTACAAGTAGGTTTTTTTTTGTTATATGAATTAACATAACAAAATGGTATGCATTAGATTGGTATGTGTAGAGTGCATGATCTAGATTGATATGTGTAGAGTGCATCATGTAAATTGGTATGCGTAAAAAACTAAAATTTATTTTATCAAATTTTTTTTTATTAATTATCAAAATTGCAATTTTTATTTGAGACTCAATTTTTAAGATTAAAACAAAACTCCAAAATCTTTAAAATTGATGATGTGTTATTTTTTAGATCAATTTTGTGGCTTGATAGAAACTGAGGGATGTATCTATAAGCTTGAGTAGTTAGTGTGACAGGAGGCTACTATTTTGTAGATTTATGAATTAGTGTAATTCATTATATTTATCATATGTCTTATGTTTTGTGTCATGTGCACTACTTTAATGTATATAAATATACATTTTTTATTTAAGTTTGATAAAATAAGAAAATAAATCGAAACTATTTTAGAAGTGTTAATTAATTGTAAAATTTTCTATCTATCTATATATATAGTTTAAATTTAATTTCAAAATATAAGTTGAAAATAATAATTTTTACAATGATTAACTATTTAGAAATGTGTTTTTGATGATTAAAGTACGAATGAATTTTAAAAATCTTATAGATTTTTAAAATATCTGTGATTTATTTTATTTGTATTGTATTTAGAAACGTGATTTATCTTAGTTGTTTTATTTAGACTTGAATTATTGAAAAATAATTTAAAGGAAAAGTTGGAATTCTCAACGATTTTTTTATGCTAAATGGTTAGTGATATTTTTTTTATAATAATGTAAGTCAAGAAATCAATTTTTAGAATGATGTGTAACCTTGAAAGTGGTTTGGTAATGTGTTGTACCTTATAGTAAATAATTATTTATCTTATCTTCTACTTGGAAAATCTATATAAGCTTCCATTTGTTCTAACTTTTAAGTGATGGTTAATTCAAAAGAAAATCTAATCGTGATTAATTTGGAGCAATTAGAACTCTATGAGAATATGTTTCATTTTTAGAATCATCGTTTGAGTTATGAGATGAATGTAAAATCTTGGTGCTAATTTTTGGATTATTTATTTGAATGTGTATATGATTATGTAAATATTAAATTGTTCGTGTTTCAAGTGTCCTAATTGTTGGGAATTGGTGTATAGAATTAGAGTAGTCGAGAGCACTTAAATGTTAAATAGTTTTATATTCCTTCGATTGAATTATTGGTTATATATTGATGTTAGTAGTCTTTCTTTTGTTGTTGTAACTAGTAGTAAATTACAAATAAATTATTGTGAAGGTGTAATTAATTGAATTTTTAACTTGAAGTAAGGAGTAGGAGTTGTGGCGCCGCCTTCGCACTCCTGAACCATGTTAAAGATACTTTTAATTATTCATATTAGAATTTGAATGACACAGTTATAATTCCTTAAGTAGTTGACTACGTGAGTAGGAGGAACTATCTACCCCGATGACTCGTCGTCAATAAAAGAAACAACGATAACTCATTATTTTGTTAGAAGTATCTTTTAATTTTATTTTTAAATAACTAAAAAATATGTTCATTGCTTATATCAATTGAATGAATTTAATTATTAAATATATGTTATTAGGGAATAGTATCTCTATCATTATTTTTGCCTTGATTATATATATATGTTTTTATAGAGTAATTGATTGTAATTCTATTATAGTTGTAAGCAATAAGCTTCCCTGATCTAGTTTTTGATTTATGTACCAAACATACAAGTGCACATTAAATAGTTGCTTGATCTAATGTTTTGAATCAAGAAACATTTCAGGCATACATGAAGACACTACAACACTTGGAACAATAGTTTGCAACTCAAGGAATCAACCATAGTTGGAGGATGCACTTGAGGAAGATGCAGTTTTTGTATAGTTGTATTAAGTGTCTAGGTATCAAGTTAAGTAAACAATCACTAGAGCCTCACACAAGACATGCCAATGAGTTTTTGTCATTCATTCATGTGTTATGAAACTTAAAACTGTAAACACTCGATTGAACAATCGATTGAATGGGTTATCAATCGAATGGCACATAAACTGTCTTAAACAACTGAGGTCTGTAACAAGATCAGTCGATTGTCTAGTCGATTGCACAATAGACTGACAACTCGATTGATGCTCAAATTCAAGTTACAGAGAGCACTCAGTCTGTGCCCACTCGATTGTTCACTCGATTGGCAACTTGATTGTCTGCAGTATCTGAGTCATTTTGACCACGATACTTGATTGATCAATCGATTGATGCAATATTTCATATCACAGTGAGCACCCAGTTTTGAACAACTCGATTGCTCACTCGATTGAAAGGAAATTATGGCATCAGGTCTGAATCATCTGGTCACGACAATCGATTGACCGATCGATTGATGCAACATTTCATATCACAGTGAGCACCCAGTTTTGGCCAACTCGATTGCTCACTCGATTGAAAGGTTTTCATAGCATCAGGTCTGATTCAGTAACTTGATCCATCGATTGACCAATCAAGTGAAGCCTATATAACTCAAGATTCCAGAAACACAGAACATACGACACTCGATGCAGCAATCGATTGTATCCTTACAAATTCGATTGGGCAATCGATTGTCCTGGTGTTTGTCTTGAATATATATATGGTGCCTCAAATATTTTTCAGAATAACCCAATAACAACCAATAACAACCAAAAACGAAAAAGAACTCTTGCATAAAAACTTTTCACAATTTCAGAACCTCTTGCTCAAAATCTTGCATATCTCTGAAAACATTTTGAAAGAAAAGTTTTTCCAACACACAAAAATATTCATCTTGGCATATCAAATCTTTTGTGTTCGTGACAAAGACAATTCTCTGTAATTGAAGCTGTAACAAATCTAGTTTAGAAACTGGTGGCTATCCTTGTTGGTGTGGGATCATCAAGAGGAAGTCTACTTTGATCTTGTGTGAGTTTGGGGATAAACTACAAGGATCAAAGGGGTGACAAGATAGAAGTGAAGGGAGTTAGATTGATAGGTCGTGTAGAAGACTGGAAAATCTGTAAAAGTACTCGAATTCATTCTATAGTGAAAAACGTTGGAATCATGATTATGATTACAGGACTGGATGTAGGTCGTTGGATCAACGGCTGAACCAGGATAAATCTTGGTGCAATCTTTCCTATCCCTTCTCTTTAATTTTCAGCATTGTTTAATTGCTTGTTTTGCATGTTCCTTGAATAAATCTTGCATGTGATTTTAAGTTTCCGCTGTGTGTGTAAATTGTATGATTGGTGCATAATTGAATTGGGAATTATGTCTAACTAGTTGGAGTTGATCTTAATTCCCTTGTTATTAATCAAAAAGAAGTCATAGTTTTCCAACAATTGGCATCAAGAGCCTAACTTTTTTAGAGAAAAACTCATAAAAGAAAATGACTTCTTTGGATTTCCTAGGAGAAGGAGCATCTCTAACCAGACCCCCTGCCTTTAATGGTATAGCATACATGTACTAGAAAGGAAGAATGCTTATCTTTCTGGAAGCATGTGGGCTGGACATTTTAGATGCAGTGGAAAATGGTCCTTACATTCCTAAAATTGCAGGTATTGATGGATCATCATGTATCATCAAACCAAGAGCTGACTGGTCTGATGATGACAAAAAGAAAGTTGGTTACAATGCTAAAGCAAAGAATATCATAACATCAACCTTAAGTGCAGAAGAATTCTTCAGAGTGTCAAACTGCAAGACTGCAAAGGAAATGTGGGACACTTTGCAAGAAACACATGAAGGTACTACAGATGTCAAACGGGCAAGAACAAATACACTT
This sequence comes from Cicer bijugum, assembly GCA_037974875.1. Classification (NCBI taxonomy): domain Eukaryota; kingdom Viridiplantae; phylum Streptophyta; class Magnoliopsida; order Fabales; family Fabaceae; genus Cicer; species Cicer bijugum. The sequence goes on along the minus strand of JBBPBT010001178.1, from coordinate 900,923 downwards.
ATGCACGAGTATGAACTTTTCTGCATGAAGAAAGATGAATCTATAAATGATCTACAAACTAGATTCACCCACATTATCAACAATCTACATGCCTTGGGAAAAATTGTGGATAATGAACAGTAGATAGGAAAAGTCATGAGGTGTTTGTCAAGAGAATGGCAACCCAAAATAACTGCCATTGCTGAGTCTAAAGATCTTGCCAACATGACTATAGCAACACTGTTCGGAAAGCTTCGTGAACATGAGATGGAACTACATAGATTAAATGAGACAGAGCAATCAAACAGAAAAAGCAAAGGAATTGCACTGAAAGCTCAAACTCAAAAAGCAAAAACTGAACAAGATTCAGAAAGCTCAGAAAGTGAATCAAGTGAAGAACCTGAGATAGGTATGTTGGTCAGAAAATTTAATAAGTTTCTGAAAAAGAAAGGAGGCCAGTCAAGGAAACCACAGAATTCCAAAACAAAAGGCTCCAGCAAGGGTGATACCAGTGATAACAAAGTTATAACTTGCTATGAATGTGGGAAAACAGGCCACATCAGATCTGAGTGTTACAAGCTGCAAAACAGAAACAAGCCTACTAAGACTAAGGGCAAAGATCAGCAACCTTCAAACAGGAAAGCATACATTGCCTGGAATGACAATGATGAAGATTCATCTGAAGAATCAGAAAATGAAGAAGCTAACTTGTGTCTCATGGCTAATACTGATTCAGAATCTGATAGTGAGGTAAGTACTACATCTAATCCATCTTATGATGAACTTCATGATGCCTTTAATGAACTGCATTCTGAACATGTTAGTGTACTTAAACCACTGATTAGTACTAAGAAACAACTAGAAGAAAAATGCATGCAATTTGATGAAGTTAATTTGAAACTTGAGTCTCTTATAGATATAAATGAAAAACTGAAAAGAGAAACTCATGAACTGAAATGTGATGTAGCTAAGTTCAACAGTGGTAAAAACAATTTAGAAAGACTTCTTAGAAATCAGAGAAATCTAGATGTTAAAACTGGACTTGGTTAAAAACATAACATGCATATGAAAAGGCATCAGAAATTTGTTCAATCTAAACAAATGTATGATAACTTTACTAGACCAAATCAGAAGCCATCCACTGCTGTTGCATGTCACTTTTGTTGCGAAAAAGGACATAAAGTGTTCAATTGCAAACTGAAAAAACGTGCCAACAGAGGATGGAAACAAATCTGGAAAGTTAAGGAATCATCATTTGAAACTAACCCCCCAGGACCCAATTTGAATTGGGTACCTAAATCCAAAACCTGATTATTTTATGCAGATATGCTTGGCATCCAGAAATCAGTCTTGGTATCTGGACAGTGGATGCTCCAGGCATATGACTGGAGACAAGTCCAAATTCTTGTCTCTGAACTTAAAAAGTGGTGGCTTTGTCAAATACGGAGACAACAACAAAGGAAAGATCCTTGGCATTGGAGATATAGGAAATAACTCAACTGCTATTATCAAGGATGTTTTATTTGTTGAAGGCCTGAAACACAACTTACTAAGCATTAGTCAGTTGTGTGACAAAGGGTTTAAGGTAAATTTTACTTCCATATCCTGCACGCTTGAGCATAAGGAAGTTGAAGGTATGAAACTGACAGGTAAAAGAATTAATAATATTTATATGATAGATTTTGATTCGTTACCTGCAAATGATTTTTGTTGCTTGTTGTCTAGTGCTGATGAGAGCTGGCTATGGCACAAACGAGTGGCTCATATTCATATGGACCACTTGAACAGGCTTGTCAGCAAGCAGCTAGTCCTAGGTCTCCCAAATAGGAAGTTTTCTAAGGACAGACTATGTGACTCCTGCGAGAGGAGTAAGCTAGTCAAATCCTCTTTCCCCCTATAGACTTGGTTCAAACCAAGAAGGTTTTAAAGTTGGTGCATATGGACCTCTTTGGTCCATCCCAGGTTAGAAGTTTTGGAGGAAACCTATATGGCTATGTTTTGGTAGATGATTACACAAGGTTCACATGGACATATTTTCTAACTCACAAGAGTGAGGCATTCTCAACTTTCAAAAAATTTGCTGCTTTGACTCAAAATGAGAATAATGCGAAAATCATATCCATAAAAAGTGATCATGGAGGTGAATTCCAAAATGATGCTTTTCAAACCTTCTGTGAAAATCATGGTATCAAACATATCTTCTCAGCCCCTAGAACTCCACAGCAGAATGGAGTAGTAGAAAGGAAGAATAGATCCTTAGAAGAGCTTGCTAGGACAATGCTCAAAGATTCTAATCTTCCCAAGTACTTTTGGGCTGATGCCATTAACACTGCAGCTCATGTAGTGAATAGGGTTCTCATTAGACCTTTTCTTAGAAAGACTCCCTATGAGTTATACAAAGGGAGAAAGCCTAACATCTCATACTTTAGGATTTTTGGGTGTAAGTGCTTTGTGTTAAACAATGGTAAGGGACCTTTAGGTAAATTTGATCCTAAGGCAGATGAGGGTATCTTTCTAGGGTATTCCCAAGTTAGTAAGGCCTATAGAATTTACAATAAAAGGACCAAAACTATAGAGGAGTCTGTACATGTCAAATTTGATGAAAACTTGAACAGCACTCTTTCTATAGTTGATAAGTCGTTGGATGATGTTGTAGATTCTGAATCCATAGAAACCAGTGAGCCTGAACCTCCAACCAACCTTGACTGTGTGGAACCTATTAGGGAAGTTGACCTACCCAAAGAGTGGAAGTTTGCCAAAAACCATCCCATAGATAACATTATTGGAGAGATTTCAAAAGGTGTTTCAACCAGAAAATCCCTTAGAGAGTTTTGCAACCTTACAGCTTTTGTTTCACAAGTAGAACCCAAAAACATTAAGGAAGCTCTTATGGACCCTGACTGGATAGTAGCCATGCAAGAAGAGCTAAATCAGTTTGAGAGAAACCAAGTGTGGACTCTTGTTCCTAGACCAGAGGGTAAACATGTCATAGGAACTAGGTGGGTTTTCAGAAACAAAATGGATGAGAATGGTGTGATTACCAGGAACAAGGCTAGGTTAGTGGCCAAAGGTTACAACCAAGAAAAAGGTATAGACTATGATGAGACTTATGCCCCAGTAGCCAGACTAGAAGCTATCACGATTTTATTGGCATATGCTTGTGTAATGGATTTCAAATTATTTCAAATGGATGTTAAAAGTGCTTTTTTAAATGGAGACATTAAGGAGGAAGTCTTTGTAAGTCAAACTCCTGGCTTTGAAGATCCTAAGCTTCCAAATCATGTGTTTAAACTTACAAAAGCCCTCTATGGCTTGAAACAAGCTCCAAGAGCTTGGTATGATAAGCTGAGCAATTTCCTTTTACAAGAAAATTTTTCAAGGGGAAATGTAGATAAAACACTTTTTATCAAAAGACAAGGAAAAGACATTTTGTTGGTACAAATTTATGTTGATGACATAATATTTGGATCAACAAATGATAAGCTTTGTAAAGATTTTGAAAACACTATGAAAGGCAGATTTGAAATGTCCATGATGGGAGAATTGACTTACTTCCTGGGATTTCAAATCAAACAAAGCAAAAATGGAATTTTCCTTAGTCAATCAAAATATTGCTGTGATCTTTTAAAGAAATTTAATTTTGAAAAATTTAAATCCATTGACACGCCTATGAGTCAATCCTGCTACTTAGATAAGGATGAATCGGGTAAAGCTGTAGATGTGACTGTGTTTAGAAGCCTAATAGGATCTCTTCTCTACCTAACCGCTAGCAGACCGGACATCATGTTTAGTGTGTGTATGTGTGCTAGATACCAGGCCAATCCTAAGGAATCTCACCTCAGTGTTGTCAAGAGAATCTTCAGATATCTCTTAGGAACCAAAGATCTTGGTTTATGGTATCCTAAGGGATCCACTTGCACTCTAGTTGGTTACTCTGATTCTGACTTTGCTGGATGCAAATTAGACAGGAAAAGTACCTCAGGTACTTGCCAACTTCTAGGTAACTCTCTTGTTTCTTGGCATAGCAAGAAACAAAACAGTGTAGCACTCTCAACTGCTGAAGCTGAGTATGTTGCTGCTGGTAGTTGTTGCGCTCAAATTCTTTGGATGCAGCAACACCTCTCTGATTTTGGGGTGGACCTAGGGACTATGCCTATTTTGTGTGATAATACTAGTGCTATTAACATTACTAAGAATCCTGTCATGAATTCTAGGACCAAGCACATTGAAATAAGGCATCACTTCATTCGAGATCAATATCAACAGGGCAAGGTTAAGTTGGAATATGTCAATACAACTGAGCAGTTGGCTGACATTTTCACCAAGGCCTTGCCTAAGGACAGTTTCTTCTTTATAAGAATGAAACTGGGCATCATTGATCCCAATGAAATCTGAACCTTATACCCAATTCGACTGCACAATCGAGTGTCCTGTGGCCAAATTGGCATTAATTTACTCAATAGTCGATTGTGAAATCGACTGATGAATGAAAACTGCCTCATTTTGTTAATCTGGAAATTCGATATTCGATTGCAACATCGAATGGATGGGTCTCAGTTTTATTTTGTTTATGTCTGTTTTATTTTATGTTCGCTTCAATCGAATGGGCATTCGATTGCTAGTTTTCTCAGAAGCCTGTCTGTTGAAGTTCTCTCACGTCAATCGGATGGCAAATCGAGTGTTCATGCATCTGGAACCAGTTGTCTGAAATTTTTGTTTCGATATTCGATTGGGTAATCGAGTGATGCACTGGAATTTGGTTAAAACTCGATTGGACACGCGATTGTTTGGAATAAGTGAACCACAAGTCAAAGGACATTTGGAAATCAAAAACCCGAGCATCGATTGGGTAATCGATTGACAGGTATCCGTTGAGAAAATTATAGCCGTTGGATGAGTGTAACGGTCATATTTTTAACCCAGAAATGCAGACAGTCGATTGGGCAATCGAATTTCAACAGTACTATATAAATCTGGACTTCACTACTCGATTTCTCAATCCAATACTGCATTCTGCTATCATCTTCTTCATCAAACTGAAATCTGTTCCTCATCAAATCAGCCTCAAATTCATATTACTCAATGGCTAGAGTTAAACGAACTGGTAGGAAACCAATTGTTACCTCTGCTGGCCCTTCTTCCAGAAATGTTCAACCATCCAGCTCTTCTTCCTTTTCTTCTACCTCTAGTGGAAGAACTCCCTCACCATCACCTCCTCCACCTCCTTCACCTCCAGCAAAAAAGGTTTCAATCCCTACTCATAAGGTACAAGCGAAGGACAAAGGCAAAGGTATTGCCACTACTCCTGAAGTTAACAAGAAGAGGAAGGTTCCTCCGTCTGAAAAACTGTTGGGAGACGCAATGAAAGAGCTAAAGAAGAAGAAGAAGAAGCCTTCATCTCCACCTAAAAAGGCTAAGCCTTTACAAGAGTAGGCTACTGAAGGCAAGACTGTCCCAGATTCATTTGCCAAAAGAAAAATCCAAGATGCTAGAACTCTGGATTTTCCTTATTTTGATCAAAATGGTTTTTCCTTTCAAAACCATTTAAGGTTCCATGGTTTGGAAAACCTCCTTACCTGTTCTTTGGATGTCTATCCAAAATTGGTAAGAGCCTTCTATTCCACTTTCATCCTCACCAAGACTGGTTTCGCTGTTGAAGTGAAAGGCAAAAGAATGGCAATGACCTTTGAAGAGTTTTCAAAGTTAACAGGTTTTCCGTTTTGTGGATATACTATTGATGGACGCGCACAGGACGCTCCTGAAGATGAAGGTTGGGAAAACTCCATCAACAAACATGCTGCCTTACAAGAATTGATGATGGAAGGATTTGTTGAAAAAGGAACCATTCAAGCTGGTCAAATGAAGGTTGAGCACAGGCTGCTCATGTATGTGCTAACACGAATGTTAGTACCTAGAGCCGGAAATCATGCAGTTGTACAGCGGCTAGACGTCGTCTTGCTATGGGGACTGTACAAGGAACTGAAAATGAGTTGGGCTTGGATTGTGCTGCTGAACATGCATGAATCAGCACAAGGGAAACACATCCTGCCCTACCCCCAATTGGTTATGAGGATTCTGAGGCATTTCAAGGTGTCTCTAGCCAATGAAGAATCACTCACAACCACTCATACATTTGGTGAAGTTATTGTCAACCAAATGCAGATAAAAAGGATCAACAATGTTTGGACAAGGACTCCAACAACTACTGATCATGCACAGCCAAGTGCTGATCAAGCCCAGTCAAGTGCCCAAGCACCTACATCAGCTGAAGGATCTTGTGAGATCATGGCAAAGCTGATGGAGATTTTGAAACATTAGACTGAACACAATGAGAGGGTGGAAGCTTCTCTTCTAAAGCTTCAAACAGCCTTGGAATCAGTTCAGAAGGATGTTTCAGACATCCAGGAGCACTTGGGTCTCAAGATGTCTTTCGAAGACATTGCAGAGATTGGGAGACAATCAACTGCTGAACCGAACCAGAACATTGAAATTGGTTCTAATTCTCATGGGGAGAAGACACCTGCTGAGGGTAATACAGCGGTCTCTCCTCCTCCTGCTGGTGATAATGAGGATCAAGCCTAAGGTTTTAGTGGTCTAGGTTTATTTTGATGCCGTTTGATTGTTTCTGGTTGCTTGCTTGTTCTTACATGTGTTGCCCATTAATTTCCTCTTGTATTTTTTGTCGTATGTCTTTTTGTATTAATGACAAAAAGGGGGAGATTATTTTGATTAATATGAGATTATAATATCTGAGATTAAGTTGTATTTGATTCGTTGTATCTGATTCTGTGCTGGTTTGTATCTGATGATGTATATGCTGGATTAATGTATATGTTGGATTAACATTCTGATGTAATACTGATGGTATAACTCTGATAATCTGATATTGATTTTGTGCAAAATGCTGATATTGTACTGCTGCATTGTTGCTGCATTATTGCTGATATTGCATTACACATGTCCTGATTAATGCACATTCATGATCTGATACATACTAAGCTTCTGGTGCTTTATTTTCATTTGAATCTAATACATGTTACACAAATTTGTTTCACTCCCTGGTCATGCACTAAATTGTTTGCATCATGCATTCCAAAACTCAGGGGGAGATTTTTTTTTTATAATCTCAATATTAATTGTATGTTTGTCATTAAATCAAAAAGGGGGAGATTGTAAGCAATAAGCTTCCCTGATCTAGTTTTTGATTTATGTACCAAACATACAAGTGCACATTAAATAGTTGCTTGATCTAATGTTTTGAATCAAGAAACATTTCAGGCATACATGAAGACACTACAACACTTGGAACAATAGTTTGCAACTCAAGGAATCAACCATAGTTGGAGGATGCACTTGAGGAAGATGCAGTTTTTGTATAGTTGTATTAAGTGTCTAGGTATCAAGTTAAGTAAACAATCACTAGAGCCTCACAAAAGACATGCCAATGAGTTTTTGTCATTCATTCATGTGTTATGAAACTTAAAACTGTAAACACTCGATTGAACAATCGATTGAATGGGTTATCAATCGAATGGCACATAAACTGTCTTAAACAACTGAGGTCTGTAACAAGATCAGTCGATTGTCCAGTCGATTGCACAATAGACTAACAACTCGATTGATGCTCAAATTCAAGTTACAGAGAGCACTCAGTCTGTGCCCACTCGATTGACCACTCGATTGGCAACTTGATTGTCTGCAGTATCTGAGTCATTTTGACCACGATACTCGATTGATCAATCGATTGATGCAATATTTCATATCACAGTGAGCACCCAGTTTTGAACAACTCGATTGCTCACTCGATTGAAAGGAAATTATGGCATCAGGTCTGAATCATCTGGTCATGACAATCGATTGACCAATCGATTGATGCAACATTTCATATCACAGTGAGCACCCAGTTTTGGCCAACTCGATTGCTCACTCGATTGAAAGGTTTTCATAGCATCAGGTCTGATTCAGTAACTTGATCCATCGATTGACCAATCAAGTGAAGCCTATATAATTCAAGATTCCAGAAACACAGAACATACGACACTCGATGCAGCAATCGATTGTATCCTTACAAATTCGATTGGGCAATCGATTGTCCTGGTGTTTGTCTTGAATATATATATGGTGCCTCAAATATTTTTCAGAATAACCCAATAACAACCAATAACAACCAAAAACGAAAAAGAACTCTTGCATAAAAACTTTTCACAATTTCAGAACCTCTTGCTCAAAATCTTGCTCAAAATCTTGCATATCTCTGAAAACATTTTGAAAGAAAAGTTTTTCCAACACACAAAAATATTCATCTTGGAATATCAAATCTTTTGTGTGGTGCTAGAGTGATTGAACACATTTCTTGATACTATTCCTCTTTGTTCGTGACAAAGACAATTCTCTGTAATTGAAGCTGTAACAAATCCAGTTTAGAAACTGGTGGCTATCCTTGTTGGTGTGGGATCATCAAGAGGAAGTCTACTTTGATCTTGTGTGAGTTTGGGGATAAACTACAAGGATCAAAGGGGTGACAAGATAGAAGTGAAGGGAGTTAGATTGATAGGTCGTGTAGAAGACTGGAAAATCTGTAAAAGTACTCGAATTCATTCTATAGTGAAAAAGGCTGGAATCATGATTATGATTACAGGACTGGATGTAGGCCGTTGGATCAACGGCTGAACCAGGATAAATCTTGGTGCAATCTTTCCTATCCCTTCTCTTTAATTTTCAGCATTGTTTAATTGCTTGTTTTGCATGCTCCTTGAATAAATCTTGCATGTGATTTTAAGTTTCCGCTGTGTGTGTAAATTGTATGATTGGTGCATAATTGAATTGGGAATTATATCTAACTAGTTGGAGTTGATCTTAATTCTCTTGTTATTAATCAAAAAGAAGTCATAGTTTTCCAACAATAGTGTTATTAAGTTGTTAGATGTGTTTGATATTTTAAAAAGTTAATCTCTTTGTCAAGTCTAAGTTAAATTTATTAAATATTTCGTGATATGATTTAGACTTTATTTTGAGTAAAAACTAGTAATATTTGGTTTGAAAGAAATAGTTGAAATTGACAACATACTTGGAATGTGTTTCACTTAACCAAACTAAATTAGCTACGTGTTTATTGACAAAATCTATATGTTATGTTCTATATGTAAATTACAGTGAGTAATTCTATGGTATTTTATTTCATAATGGGATGATAAATATGATAGACATTTTATTTCATAATTGAATGATAAATGTTGTGTTTAATTGATTTATTTTGTCATGTTGTGCTTAATTGGAGATTGAATGTCTTAAATATATTTATAGACTAAGTTTGAATTTTGAGGGTGGCATGTTAGCTATTAGTTCACTCACCGCAAATTTCGAGGACGAAATTCTTTAACAAAGGGAGAATTGTAACACCCTAAATTTGATAACAAACTATTTTATTAATTAAATAGGATTTTAAATAATTAATTTGATGTTAAAATTACTTTAGAATATATGTTGATAAATTTTGTGAGTAATTTTTGTTATAAGGATGTTTTCTATGATGTGTTGGTTTGATAGATATTATATTTAATGAGCAATATAAATATTTTATTTTATTATTTTATATATTTTTCTAAAAATAATAGTATTTTAGTGTAATATTTTAAATAACAAGATTTTATATGATTTTAAGTGTATATGTGAGTTGGTAATTAATATGATATTTTCTTATATGTTTGACTAATGTTAAGTGTGTACATATTTATATTTTAATCATTTTTAAGTATCTCTTATTTTAAATATTTCTAAATATATCTTATTTTAATTATTTATTCTATAAATTATTATCTTGAGATCCTAGTAATATTGTGTTTGATTTTCTTTGTTTTTATATACTTATTTTGGAATTGTGATTTTATATACTTATTTTGGAATTTTGATTTTCTTTGTTTTTATATATATTTATTATGATTTAGTAATTAACATAAAATATTATTGTTATATTTATTTATTTTGTAATTTGGACTATTTACAAATATGGTGGTATTATTATAATATGAATATTTTGAGAAATAAGTATAATTGTAGGGATTATTTTAAATGTGAAATAAGTATAATAATGTTTGTAAGTTACATTGGGGTTGTTGTTCGTCAGAATATCCCCATTACAATTGATGATTGGAGAGATAAGGCGTTGAAGGATGCGAAAGATATATTGTGGAATGATATATAAGTAACTTTTTTGATCCACTCTTTTGTCATTTATAATTTTTTCCATTGAAATACTTTACTCAAACTATATCTTTATTTCGTTTGCAGACTGCTTTTGTTCTTGACGAGGTGAGAAATAATTACGTCTTGAGAGTTGTCGGGAAAATACACCAGTGTTTTAGATCTCACCTCTCAAATTTCTATCTAAAAGATCATGAAGGAAATATGAATGCTGAAGCTCCAAGAATATATAAACATTTATATATCAAATGAAGAATGGAGAGCATTTGTAGCAAAACGTTCGGACCTCGCGTTTGTGGTAAATGGTTAATTTATTAGCATTTGTATTTTATTATTCATATTCATAGAGTATTTTAAATTTTTACACGATTGTTATTTTTTTTTATATAGAATATAAGTAAGGAAAATTGCGAGAGGGCAAAAAATTCGACTCACCCATACAAAAAATCACGTATGAGATATACACGTCTAGAGCAAAAACTTGTAAGTAATTAAACATCACTTTTATATAATATGGTACATTATATTATAAACTATAGTTTCTAATTAATATTTTGTTTATGATCTTAACGAATAGCTACAAGACACCCAATCCGATCAACCGTTGGGTCGTCATAGCTTGTGGAAGGAAACTCGTGTAAATAAGGATGGAGAGGTTGATAACGAAAATGTTCAAAAATTAATAGAACTTTGTGAAAGTATATTATCACTTTAATATTTTTTAATATTGTATTTTAAAAATGATATTGAACTTATCTTTTTAATCCTACGTGTATTTTAGGAGAATCTCGAACAAAATTCGGAAAATCAAGAGGACAACAAAGTTAGTTGCAGGGACATTCTCGGTAAAGTGTTTAATGTTCACGAATATTCCGGTCGCGTGAGGGGGAAAGGATTTGGCGTAACTCCTAAAAGCTATTTTTCACAAGAGAAGCGCCAAAATCCATTCAATGAGGAAGTATTAGTGAAGCTCAAACTCCAATCAGAGCAAGTGGCACTCTTGGTGAAGACGAATAAAGACAAGCAACTTCCAGATCAGCTCCAACGTGAAATACAAATGGAGAGTGAAAACGCGAGTTGCAACATTGGTTCAAAAGTCTTCCTGAGGTAATTAATTACTTACTTAAGCAATTACTTATGTATTAACCATTAATTTAGGGTGTCACTCCTTGCGTGATGTACTTATCCTCCCCTACTCATCGCAAGGTCAGAAAAGTAACATTATACAATACTTCGGGAGAAATATTGCACAACACACCGATCCCTGTGGGCCATGTCAAATTATCACCTGTTATTGCTTTGGAACCAAATGCGCTGTTGCCTATACCGGACAACGATGCAAATATGAAGTTTTAGGGCGAAGCAGTTGGTACTTACGTGGCATGGCCCACACATCTTGTTGTGGTTGATAAGGTATGTTTTATTAATTGAAATGTATGTTTAATTGATATGTATATTTAAATGGAGGATTATATTTAATTGCTGATTTTTTTTCCGCTGCTAACTTTAATTTCACATTTATATTTAGATTCAGACAAAGCCTAAAGGGAATGATAAGAAGATTCCTAGAAACGAGTCAGTTACATCGCCGGAAAAGGTTTGTCACATTTATTCTGTAAGGTTTGTCATTTTTTCAAATTCAATAAACTAACATTTAACCTCATTTTTTCAAATTCAATCCAATAAACCACCCGCACAACAAACCAGCTACCAGAATAAACCAGCTGCCACACCACAACTAGATGTTCGTGGTAAAAATAAAGCCAAAAAACTTCAAAAATTGGAGGGTAATAAAGCTGGAAAACTTCAAAAGATGGAGGGTAATAAAGCTGCCAAAGTTGCTGCTGAAAAAAATTGGATCGGGGAAAATCAGTTATTGCTGCTCCTAAAATAATTCAACCATGCCTTGCTAAATATGGGTCGGGTCTTTACATACAAGTAAAAAGGAATATGGGCAGATGAGTATGAAGAACTACTTGAAAAGGAGCACATATACGAACTTCTCAACCATAAGTAGTTGAGTGCTACTGTCATCAGCTTATACAAACTTCTCAACCATAAGGAGTTGAGTGTTACATCTCAACCATAAGGAGTTGAGTGCTACTATCATAAGGAGTTGGTGTCAGTATGTGATTGAAATGAAAATTATTTGATTTTGTTGGGAAATAGCATGCTCGAAGGGATCTGAATATATGGTAGCTAGTTTTGTTCTGTGTAGTTTTGTGTAATTTTGTTAGTTATATGTATATGAATAGGGCACATTTGAAAAGTTGTTAATATGTAGTTATATGAATATGTGATGTTGTACAATATTTGAATATTTATATGAATATAGTTATGTTGTTGTGAAAAGTTATAAAGTTAAGTTATATAGTTCTGTTGTTGTATACTGATTGTGTGAACTGATTCTGGATGAAAATAATTTTGGAAAAAAAATTTAAATACAACGCTCTCTAAAAAAATGCCATAAAAAACCCAAAAGCGCTTTTTAAAAATTTCATTTACAACGTTTTTAAATAAAACTAAAATAAGAATGTACCTTTTACAGCGCTTTTTGAAACAAGCGTATATTGAATGCACCTTCTACAGTGATCTTTTCAATAAGCATTGTAAAAGGTGCATAATAATGCATATATTGAGTGCACCTTTTACAGCGCTCTTTTTAATAAGCGCTATAAAAAGTGCATAATAATGCATATATTAAATGCACATTTTACAGCACTTGTTCAAATAAGCGCTATAAAAGGTGCATAACAAGCGCACAATATATATACCTATTTTTTATTATTTTTTATTTTAAAAAGCGTTGTTGTATCTTTTGACATCACTCAATTCTACAACGCTTTTTTTTTTTGTTGAAAAAACGCAGTAAATGACTTAAAAAAAACACTATAAAATCCTATTTTTTGCGTAGTGTGAGCATTCCTTTTTCAAAAACAGCACTGAAAAATAAGAATCATAAAAGAAAATCAAACAGGAATGACTTTTATGTTCCGTCATGTTATAACCTAATAAAACATACATACAGTATAACGGATTCTAAAACTAACGCTTTAAAACAATTTTAATATTGTAATGATATCATGGAAAAAACAATACATCTAATCATTGAACAATGAGTATATAAGACATGTTCTTTGATAGACAGTTTAAAACTTACATATCCCTAAGCATAATTGTAACAACCCATTTAATTAAAATCTATTAAAATATGGATTTTAAAAATGTTAACATATTAATTGAAGAATGAGGAAACTATTATAATATATTAAAATATAGTTCTTAATTCTATTAGCGACAACTCATCTATATGTACGCCACATATTTCAAAATTTCCCATCTCACAAAAATTCTGATGTGGTATCTCCTAAATCACACTACTTCTTTCATGTTTTAATTCCATATTATTATTTTTCACCAATATGTAAAGTAAAACAAACCCTTTCACTTGCTCATTCAAATATAATTATTTCATATATTTACCAACTTTAACTCTGATCAATACACTTAAAGGCTTTGATCACTTATCAAACTTTTCATTTAAATAACTGATACCAAAAAGAACAATTCACCCTTGATTTTCAATTACCGTCTTGCATTTGGTTCAAGTAGTTTACCAATGGATAAAGACACTGCTTCTTTCATGTTTTGCTTCCATTATATTATGTTTCACCAATATGTAAAGTAAAACAAACTCTTTCACTTGTTTATTCAAATACAATTATTTCATACATTTATCAACTTTAACTCTAATCAATACACTTAAAGGCTTTGATCACTTATCAAACTTTTTATTTCAATAACTGATACTAAAAAGAACAATTCACCCTTGATTTTCAACCACCGTCTTGCATTTGGTTCAAGTAATTTACCAATGGATAAAAACAATATAAAATGCAACAAAATCATACTCATTTCAACATGTGACTCATTCTTAGTTCACAAATGTTTCAATAACGTTATTTCTCTGTTTTCATTATTGTTGAAGATCATTTATAGGAGATGAGTTTTTTCCTAAGCTATTGAATATCTCTTTTGTAATATTTTTTTTTATAATTAAAAATACATTTCATAAGTAAAATAAAATAAAGATGAAAAATACTTGTCGCGACCTAAATTTCGAGTGTTTCTCGAATTCAATGAAGTCACCACCAAATTTATTTTAAAATAATATTGGGAACCCCTAAAAAATAGAGAAAAAAAATGGTATTTGAAACCAAATTTTGAGTTCGAAAGTCGATTATGCGTAGAGATAGCACCTTACAACATCTATCAAAATACAGTTACCTATAATTAATATAAATTTTAACTTATATATATATATATATATATATATATATATATCTCCTTTTTAAAATGCATATATAATATTTTTATGAAAATAATCTAATGATAAAAGTACATTTAAAATATAGAGAAAAACAAAGTTTTTGTTATTATGCTTGACAAGAGTGCAATCTTGCTCATACGTATCTCCTAGTGCGATGGAGAAATCAAAGATACGTAGTTCATGGATAAAAAATATGGATGTATTGATTGCTTTTAAAGATATACGTTTAGTGGCGGAAAATTAGAGTTAATTAGAAGATGTTGTTAATTTGATAAAGGAAAATGATCTCGAGTCTGAGAAATTCATTGTAATGAATATGTTTAATTGTTTGTTTGAAATTAGCTGAAAATAGTTGAGATCAAATAGTTGTCACAACTCATATGTTTTAAACTAGGACTAACAAGATGTCATATCTTGATCGACTCAATAATATACAAGATTGTTATTATTTTGTAATTTAATATCGTCAAGTTGTCGGAACTCTGACGTTATAAACACCTACAATTAATACATATAATTAATGAAATTTAAAAGTTGGTTTTTTAGTTAACTTTTATATGTCACATCTAATTACTCATTAATAAAATATTTATCTATGTTTTATAAAATTTTAATATTTAGCTAGGGAACAAATTAAACTCAAAATTTAAAAAAATTATGACTTTAAATGAGCTGAACCCTAGTTTATTTATTAAACCCAACTTAAAAATAACAATAAAAATATATTCTTAAAAAATTAATAAAAACAACCTAAAATCAAATTTCAATAAAGCATTGGGGAAGGCCCCTTTACAGCGAAAACACAGTCTTTGCAGCAAGAGAAAGGCTTCATCATGTTACATGATTTAACAACACAACATCATGTCCCAACACACAAACATAGAAAAGTAGGATCCGTTTTCCGGTAACGGTAACGGCATCTCTAAAGGTTTGAGTTTTTTTGTGCTTATTATTTTTAGTCTTAACTTTTTACTTTCTTATTTATAACTCATCGTTCATATTTTTACAAATCGCAACATGACATGTGACATTTGTATAAAACAAAGTAATTATAATACAAAAAGATAAAGAAAATATGTATATATACTTTGAATTTTTCTTGTTTTTTTTTTCTTTATCCTTTCTTTTTCTTTGTTAATTGGTTTTTCCTTCTTCTTTAAATGTTTTTTTTAGTAAGAGATCTCTCTCCCAAAAATGCCATTTTTTTTTATTGATTTTTGATTTCATTTTATAAAGAAATGGATAAATTTGTATGTTCATCTGATAAAATTAATATATGGATTTTGGATTATTATGTAACAAATATTAAGCAAAGTCACATGCAATTACATGATTAGCGAAAAAGTGATTCATCACTTTTTATTGAGTGTGCACGTAACACAAGTAATGACCTTATTAAGCTAAAAATGAAAAAAATAAATAAATAAAACTAGTTTGTAGGAGGCATGTAAACAAAGACAAAGTAATGCACATGGTGGAAAGAGGGAAATGTGTAGTACAACCTTTTTTTATTTTTCTTTTTTGTTTTATATTATTATATTTTTGGTGCTAAATAAGAACACCAATGTAAATTATGCACTCAAAATTGAGGCATTTATAAAATGATGATTTATATTTTATTCTATGATAATTGTAAAATATTTATCAAACATATTATTATTAGTTTTAGAGTTATTTTTAATTGGTCGGACAAAATTAAGATACTAAAATACTAAAAATAGTTGTTCGAAAATGAATAACTTCAAATCATTTCACTACTACAAATTTCCTATGTCTTAAACATCAACAAACTCTTCTTGCCAATAATTTTTGGTAAGTCACTCTTGATATTTCTTGACCATGGCAATTAATTATTTAAAAATTTCATTTCATATTCTAATTATTGATATGGAAAACAATAGTTAATGTAATTGAAATTGCTCCCCACTCAAAACAGTAGATATAAAATTGGTTTGTAGTTATAGCATTAAATTGAAGTTTAAATACAAATTTCACACCAACTGTTATTTTGTATCAAATTTTCATTTGTCTTGAGAGTTTTGTGTAAATAATATTTTTACTATATAAAAAGTATTATTATTATTATTATTTAAGACTTTTGAGCCTCAAGAAATTTCAATTTTTTTTTCTAGTGTTTCTTCC
Organism: Cicer bijugum; assembly: GCA_037974875.1. Lineage (NCBI taxonomy): Eukaryota > Viridiplantae > Streptophyta > Magnoliopsida > Fabales > Fabaceae > Cicer > Cicer bijugum. The sequence goes on along the minus strand of JBBPBT010001178.1, from coordinate 884,272 downwards.
ATATAACTATCTGCTATATATTTGCATACGCGAAGAGTTCTTGCAATATTTTGAATACTATTATTAACATTATTTTTAATAAACTAATACTCATGAATGAATGATATAGTACACACTAGGACACACATTATCACTTAATACATGTTCGAATTGACAAAATTTTAAATCTACATAGATTTTAACAAAAGCTATTCATTAAGGTTAACCAAAATTATGGAAATGTTTCCAATTCGCCACCAGTTCAAACATAAACTTATGCAAAATATTAGTTCTTCAAAAGTTTATATTTCATTTTTACAACTTAGAGTTCATCGATAATGTTTTTTTTACTAAAACTTCGTCATCTTTAAATACTTAAATTTATTAATTTTGAGTCATAATGACAAACTGTTCTACTAAGAAGTAATTCTTGTGTAGACTTAAGAATTTGGTCACATTATTTGGTCACACGTAAAAAGTTATAGTTCTTTTAATTATTTTAAAACTATATATTATTTAATTATTAATTTTCTACTTTTTTCCTTTTATTTTTGTTCAAATTCTTGTGTCAACACAAGAATTATTCTATATTAAGTTATTATGAACTCTTAGAGTATATAAAGAAAATTTTGAGGGACATGTAAAGTTGTTAATTTTTTACGTCGAGTTAAACAATTCACTTTCGAGTTGGTGTATACAACATTGTAATGTATTGTCAATTACTTTGACTAAGACGATATTAACTATTGCTAGACTAAAACGTAGGGAGTATAATCTTTATCCTAAGAAGTCGTTGGTATACACTCATATCTAAATACTAATCAAGGCTATATACCTCTTTTGTGAATCTTTTTGAATCTGTATTCACATTTTCATTGAAATGGACTACCTTATTGTAAAATACGTGTTTTTGATGAAGACAAAGACCAACGATTGTGATCAAGGCAACAAGCTCAAAAAGAAGTCCAAATATCTTTTGATTAACTTTAAATTCAATCATATTAGATGTTTAAATGTAAAGGTAAATGATACAACCAATAGCTCAAATACATGAGAACCATTCATCCTTACATATGCATATAAAGAATTTTCCAAAGGCAAAATTACGTTAACAAAGTCTTAAAACTATTAGTTTTGACAAAATACAAAGTTGTATTTGAATACAGCATAGTGTATTTGAATACAAATGCTAAGTCAGTAGCAAAAGCTTCAAACTTGTATTCGACTACAACCTCTTGTAGTCGAATACAAACAACAAGTCAGTGGCAAAAACAACAAATATGTATTTGACTACATGAATGTGTATTCGAATACAAGGTGTAAATTTTGAATAAAATTGAACGTTACAAAGAGGTGTATTCGAATACATACATCCTGTATTCGAATACAACTGGAAGCAATACAATTTCTCATATCTAAAATGGCTATAGATCATTGTATTTGTTCATTAAACCTCTTGGATCAATGGCCACGAATCTGAAGAGATGTTTATGGAGTATAAATACACCATAACTATAGATCCATCACTACAAAATCCTTCAAACAAACCTTGAACAACTTTTAACAAAACTTCTGATGTTTTCACATGTACTTGCATCTCATTTTCATATCATTCAGAAAGGTTCTCAAAGTACTTGAAGTAATATTGGATAGATATCATTATACCTCTCTTATATTCTTATTCCAAATAAAACTATATCATTTGTTAAAGAAAGTAGTACTTTCTTAAAGTAGTACTTTCTTAAAGTAGTACTTTCTTAAAGTAGTCTAATCTAAGATAGTGGTGTGCTATCTTAGAAGTTTTGTTAGAAGTTTGTAGCAGAGAACCTAGGGTGGAATTTGTACATTTTCTAACATTAGTGAAGAAATCCCTTGTAGTGTCCAAGAGGACTGGATGTACCATTGGTCATAAGGGAAACCAGGATAATATTGTTGTGTTCATTTAATTGCCGCCATTTATTTATTGTCACGTACAATCCTAAAGCAAAAAATTCAATCACCAAATCGTTGAAAACAAGAAAATTTCCAAAACACCTAATTCCCCCCCCCCCCCCTCTTAGGTGCACCTTTATACTTACAATTGGCATAAGACCAAGTTCAGGTAACTTACTCCTCGATCATTACTCATGGCTTCTACACAACCTGTTTTTTGAGACGGTGGCAGTAGTAACAAACCACCATGCTTTGTTGGAGAGTACTTTGACTTTTGGAAGATACATATGCAAGCGTATCTTGAAGCACAATGAGAGGACATATGGGATAGTTTAAAATGGTCCTTAGATTCCAAAAACAGTCATCAACAACAAAGAAGAAATAAAGATAAAAAATTATTGGACTGATGATGATAAAAGAAAAGTGTTGTTCGATAAGAAGGCAAAAATATGCTACAATCAGCACTAGAAATGGATGAATTTTTCCGTATATCTCACTATAAAACAACCAAAGAAATATGGGATACGCTGGAAGTAACTCATGAAGGAACCATTGAGGTAAAAAGATCTAAACTCAATACACTAACACAAGAATACGAATTATTTCGAATGCAGCCCGGAGAATCTATTTTAGATCTATAGAAAAGGTTCTCCCACTTAACCAACCATTTTTCGGCTCTTGGAAAGACCTTCACCAACGATGAACTAAGCCTAAAAGTATTAAGATCATTAACGAGGGCTTCACAGCCAAAGGTGGCAACAATCTTCGAAAAGAAAAGTCTATCAAAAATGTCTCTTCCTGCATTATTTGGAAAACTTCAAGAACACGAAATCGAACTTGGAAGCTTAGAACAAAATGAAAGTCAAGAAAAGAAGACCAAAAACATTGCTCTAAAGACCTAATCAAAAGAACAAATCAAAAACCAAAATTTAGATGAAGATGAAAACATTACTTTCATCAAATTTGGTAAGTTTCTTAAAAATGACGGAACTTTCAAAAAGAAAAGTTTCAAAAAGAAAGATACCTCTACTTCAAATCAAAACTTCACTTGCTTTGAATGCGGGAAGCAAGGACATATCAAGGCAAATTGTCCAAACCTTATTAAGAAGAATGCCATCAAAAATAAAGACTTCAAGAAGGCATACATAGCTTGGGAAGACTACGAAGTGAGTTCATCTTCAGAAACAGAAATTGAAGAAGGCGCTAATGTTGCATTCGTGGCATCGCATCAATCAGATGACGAAGAAGAGGATAGTAACCTAGACTCCCCTCATCATAGTAAAACTAATACTGAATTGATTATCGTATATAATGATGCTCAAAACGCCATTAAAGAACTACTTATTGAATGTAAAAATTTGTTCAAACTAGTGTCAACGCAAAAGAGAAAAATCTCAAGTCTTCAAGAAAAAGTTGACATTATGGAAAAGGATTCTGAAAAACTAAAACAGAGTTTTACATGCAATAAATGTGATTCCCTCTCCTTCAATATTATTCAATTAAATAGAGTAATTGAACGATATGAAAAGGGGCAAATGGGATTGGAAAATGTTTTAAATATGCAAAGATACTCAAATGACAAAAGTGGTCTTGGATAACCAAGCTTGAATAAGACCATTTTTGTTAAAACGAGTAATCAATCCAATCAAGAAAAGATTACAATTATGAACAAGGATCATCATTATAAAGAAAAAATTATTCAAAAATAAATCTCATACACATGCTACTAAATATAGATTTACTCCTACCTGTTCTTATTGTGGTCTCAATGGTCACACATCGAATGTCTGTCACGTTAGAAACATTAGTGTTCCAAAAGGGCATTACGTATGGGTAAAGAAAGGTACTAACCATCAAGGATCCAAAGCACGTTGGGTACCTAATAAAACTTGATTTTAATTTTGTAGGTACGCACGCAAAGTACCTCAAATATGTGGTACTTAGATAGTGGATGCCCTAAACATATGACAAGTAATATAACAAAATTTTCAGTCTTAACTCTTGAATCAAAGGGATATGTGGTCTATGGAGACAACAACAAAGGAAAATTTTTAGGCATTGGAAAAGTTGGTACAGTCCTATCCCCCTCGATTGAAGATGTCTTATATGTTGAATGTCTAAAACACAATCTCATAAGCATTAGCTAGCTTTGCGACAAAGGATACAAGATAGCCTTCAACAAAGATGAATGCATCATCCAAAAATAAAGCTACAAATGATATTCAATTTATCGGTAAGCATTTCAAACACATCTTTATACTTAATCTTGATGATTTATCCTTAAAAATGAAATTTCCTTTGGTGAGCAACAACAATGATGCATGGCTATGGCATAAAAGAATTGCACATATTCACATGGATCATTTAAACAAATTGGTCAAGCTAGATCTTGTTGTAGGCTTACCAAAAATGAAATTTATAAATGATAAATTGTGTGACGCGTGTCAAAAGGTAAGCAAACAAAGATTTCTTTCAAACCTAAAAATGTTATTTCAACTTCAAGATCACTTCAATTAATACATATGGACTTTTTTGGTCCATCAAGAACCAGAAGTCTTGGTGGAAACTCATATGGACTGGTGATTGTTGATGATTACTCAAGGTTCACTTGGACCTTATTTTTGGCAAGTAAAAATTATGCTTTTAAAGCATTTAAAACCTATGCCAAGCTAGTCCAAAATGAATAATCAGCCAAAATTGTATCAATTAGAAGTGATCATGAAGGAGAATTTCAAAATACCTCCTTTGAAGAATTTTGTAAAGAAAATGGAATTTTCCACAATTTTTCTGCACCTAGAACACCACAACAAAATGGGGTTGTCGAGAGAAATAACAGATCTTTGGTAGAACTCGAAAGGACTATGCTAAGCGACTCAGGCCTACCAAAATATTTTTCGGCAGATGTTGTAAACATAGCATGCTATGTTTCCAACCGGGTAATCATTCGGCCGATTCTTAAGAAAACTCCATATGAACTTTACAAAGGAAGAAAGCCCAATATCTCTCACTTCCACATTTTTGGATGTAAGTGTTTTGTGCTAAACAACGGTAAAGACAACCATGGAAAATTTGATGAGAAAGCCAATGAAGGTATCTTTATTGGTTACTCATTATCTAGTAAAGCATTTAGAATTTTCAATAAAAGAACTTTATTAGTCGAACAGTCAATGCATGTAACTTTTGATGAAACTAATCCATTAAAAGAGAACAAAAGTATTTCTATTGATGATGATGATATTGTAAGTGATGATTAACTAATTCAAGAAAATGAAGTCAACATAGAAAAGGAAGATGATAATCTTCCTAAGGAATGGAGAACCCATAGAGATCACCAATTGATAACATCATATGTGATATCAACAAAGGAGTTACAACAAGGTTAAAACTACAAGATGCTTGCTTGAATATGGCATTCGTTTCACAAATAAAACCCTCCAAGATTGGTGAAGTACTTAAAGATGATCAATGGATACTTGCCATGAAAGAAAAACTAAACCAATTTGAAAGAAGCCAAGTATGAGAACTTGTTCCTAATCTTGGAAATAAAAACATCATTGGTAATAAATGGGTGTTTAAAAACAAACTTGATGAAAATGGTATAGTTGTTCGAAACAAGGCAAGATTAGTTACTCAATGATACAATCAAGAAGAATGGGTTGATTTTGATGAAATGTTTGTCCCGATAGCAAGGTTAAAAGCAATTCGGTTATTACTCGCCTATGCTTGTTCTATGAATTTTGAATTATTTCAGATGGATTTCAAGAATGCTTTTCTCAATGGATACATTAATGAAGAAGTCTATGTCAAACAGCCACCCGACTTTGCAGACTTCAAGAATCTCTCACATGTTTTCAAATTAAAGAAAGCTCTTTACAGGTTGAAACAAGCTCCAAGAGCTTGGTATGATAGGCTAAGTAACTTCTTATGTGAACAAGGATTTGAAAAGGGTAAGTTTGACAAGACATTACTTATTATAAGAAATAACAGTCCCACCTTACTGGTTCAAGTCTATGTTGATGATATCATATTTGGTTCAACAAATAAAGAGATATGTGAAGAATTCTCACTAATGATGCAAGGAGAATTTGAAATGTCCATGATGGAAAAGTTAAATTTTTTTCTTGTACTCCACATCAAGCAACTCAAGAATGGCATCTTCATAAATCAAGAAAAATATTGCAAGGAATTGTTAAAAAAAAATTAAGATGGAAAACATCAAAGAAAGTGCAACTCCTATGGGCTCCGGAACCTATGTTGACAAAGATGAATCCGGTATTTCTATAGACATATCAAAATATCGAGGTATGATTGGATCTTCATCGATAATGTTTTTTTTACTAAAACTTCGTCATCTTTAAATACTTAAATTTATTAATTTTGAGTCATAATGACAAACTGTTCTACTAAGAAGTAATTCTTGTGTAGACTTAAGAATTTGGTCACATTATTTGGTCACACGTAAAAAGTTATAGTTCTTTTAATTATTTTAAAACTATATATTATTTAATTATTAATTTTCTACTTTTTTCCTTTTATTTTTGTTCAAATTCTTGTGTCAACACAAGAATTATTCTATATTAAGTTATTATGAACTCTTAGAGTATATAAAGAAAATTTTGAGGGACATGTAAAGTTGTTAATTTTTTACGTCGAGTTAAACAATTCACTTTCGAGTTGGTGTATACAACATTGTAATGTATTGTCAATTACTTTGACTAAGACGATATTAACTATTGCTAGACTAAAACGTAGGGAGTATAATCTTTATCCTAAGAAGTCGTTGGTATACACTCATATCTAAATACTAATCAAGGCTATATACCTCTTTTGTGAATCTTTTTGAATCTGTATTCACATTTTCATTGAAATGGACTACCTTATTGTAAAATACGTGTTTTTGATGAAGACAAAGACCAACGATTGTGATCAAGGCAACAAGCTCAAAAAGAAGTCCAAATATCTTTTGATTAACTTTAAATTCAATCATATTAGATGTTTAAATGTAAAGGTAAATGATACAACCAATAGCTCAAATACATGAGAACCATTCATCCTTACATATGCATATAAAGAATTTTCCAAAGGCAAAATTACGTTAACAAAGTCTTAAAACTATTAGTTTTGACAAAATACAAAGTTGTATTTGAATACAGCATAGTGTATTTGAATACAAATGCTAAGTCAGTAGCAAAAGCTTCAAACTTGTATTCGACTACGACCTCTTGTAGTCGAATACAAACAACAAGTCAGTGGCAAAATATGTGTTGTTTGAAACAAGGCAAGATTAGTTACTCAATGATACAATCAAGAAGAATGGGTTGATTTTGATGAAATGTTTGTCCCGATAGCAAGGTTAAAAGCAATTCGGTTATTACTCGCCTATGCTTGTTCTATGAATTTTGAATTATTTCAGATGGATTTCAAGAATGCTTTTCTCAATGGATACATTAATGAAGAAGTCTATGTCAAACAGCCACCCGGCTTTGCAGACTTCAAGAATCTCTCACATGTTTTCAAATTAAAGAAAGCTCTTTACAGGTTGAAACAAGCTCCAAGAGCTTGGTATGATAGGCTAAGTAACTTCTTATGTGAACAAGGATTTGAAAAGGGTAAGTTTGACAAGACATTACTTATTATAAGAAATAACAGTCCCACCTTACTGGTTCAAGTCTATGTTGATGATATCATATTTGGTTCAACAAATAAAGAGATATGTGAAGAATTCTCACTAATGATGCAAGGAGAATTTTAAATGTCCATGATGGAAAAGTTAAATTTTTTTCTTGTACTCCACATCAAGCAACTCAAGAATGGCATCTTCATAAATCAAGAAAAATATTGCAAGGAATTGTTAAAAAAAAATTAAGATGGAAAACATCAAAGAAAGTGCAACTCCTATGGGCTCCGGAACCTATGTTGACAAAGATGAATCCGGTATTTCTATAGACATATCAAAATATCGAGGTATGATTGGATCTTTATTATATCTAATGGCCAATCGGCCATATATTATGTTTAGTGTATGTTTGTGCGCAAGATTTCAAGCAGATCCTAAATAATCGCATCTGGTTGCAGTAAAAAGAATCATGAAGTATTTAAAAGGAACAACCAATGTAGGCCTATGGTATCCAAAGGGTAGCATATGTAGTCTTGTTGGTTATTCGGATTCTGATTATGCAGGATGCAAAATGGATCGTAAAAGCACAAGCGGCACTTGCCATATCTTAGGTAATGCCTTAGTATCATGGTCCTATAAAAAGCAAGCGTGTGTTACCCTTAGCACTGTTGAAGCTGAATACATAGCAGTAGGAAGTTGTTGTGCACGGATTCTCTGGCTCAAACAGCAATTACATGACTATGAACTTGATCTCAGATGCATTCCTCTAATCCAATCATGCACTCTCGGACTAAACACATCGATATACGTCATCACTTTCTGTGAGATCATGTGCTCAAAGGTAATGTTGAAGTAACTTTTGTGGATACACGCAATCAATTAGCAGACAACTTCTCAAAGCCTCTACCTAAAGACTCTTTTTACAAGATACGAAGAGAACTTGGCATTTTAAATGAAAACGATCTTTAAATTGCAAGGTATCTATAACTTGTCATCTAACAAATTCCTCTTGATAACTTGTCATATTAAAAATTCATCTTGTTAAAATTAATTCTTTGATGTTTATCTTTTCGTCATATGAATATATGCCTTACATGTTGAAATTTCTATGAAAAAATCAGTTTTTAAGCAAAAACTCAATAATGTAACCGAATACAGAATGATTGTATTAGAATACATGTTTCCAGAAATTCTCGTATTTAAATACAACCCATGTGTAGTGGAATACACGTTCCCAGAAAAATCTGTATTCGAATACAGCAGAGTTGTAGTCGACTATAGCTTCGCAATTTTCCCCAAAATATAAAAGCTGCTTTGCAGTTTAGGTTTTTGGTTACACACTCAGTAATCGAATAAAGTCGTGGGCTTCGTCCTCTCTTCCAAAATCTCGTCCAAACTAACTTACAACAAGTTACACAATCAACCCACCTTGCAACCAAGATCCATCCTTACACCCTTCATTCAAAATTAGATTTCTCAACAAAACTCTAAAACCCATTTTTCCCAAATCTGTCAAAACTTCTTCCACACCATGGACGCACGCAAAAGAGGACTAAGGACCAAACATGCATTAGTAGGTCCCTCAAAGAAGCGAACAAATAGTGCAAATATCACGGATTTATCTCGTCTTCTACACACACCGGAAGAAATAAACCGTTTTCGCACAATCTACTCAGACAAGTGGCTCATCATTCCTAAATTTGTACTTTGGATTCTTTTTCTACTTTTAAATTTCGTGATTTACTCAAAGCCCAACATGTTGAAGAGTTTATTCGTTACAAAGGTCATGTTTATCCCGATTTAGTTAGGGTCTTTTATTGTAATCTCACCAAAGAAGGAACCATGCTACTTTCTCAAGTCAAGGGTAAAACCATTAAGTTAGACACAAAAACCATTGGTGAAATATTGAACATTCCTTTCGAAGGACAAAAAATCAGTCCCTGCAAATTGTGTGAATGGCTGGTATTGCTAAATATGATGCATATTTTGTTTTATGTCGGTTTGACAAAAACACTATGGAGCAAACGAGGATTCAAGTTGGTTATAAATACGCGCAGCAATGATAAGGAGTAGGGAATCTTAATGTTGACTATCACCTTCTACATTATTTTTTAAGTTACATCTTGGTTCCGAAGGCTGACAATTACTCCCAAATTTCAGAATTTGAATTACAAACCATGTTCTTTATGTATGAAGGATGTCCACTAAACTAGGCATACTTTGTTAAATCTGTGATGTTTGCGTCAAAAGAAGCAATTGGGTTACCATACGCTAAAGAAGTCTCTCGGATTCTGGAACATTTTGGAGTGGACTTCTCTGAAGAAGTAATGTATACACCCACGAAGGACAACTTGTTGGATTTAAGCGTCCTGCCTAGCATGAAGATCGTATGGAATGAACAGCTTCACTCAAATGCGCATAAAAGTGACCTTGGTCAATCATCTGTTGCCGCTCAAGAGGATATTGATGGCCCCTCCAATGTTGCTGCCCAAGATGCAAAGATAGCAAGGAAATAGGCTCCAATGATGATCATATCTCCAATCGCATGGTCATGAACAGACTTGACTACCTATAAACCTTCATCACAACCCAATTCCAAAATATGACCACCTCCATTGACACCCGCTTTCAAACCATCAAACCTACTATTGCTCACAACCATGAAGCCTTATCTCGAGACCTTAGTAGTTTATCTGATAAGCTTGATCATTTTCACCTCCCGCCAGATGTTGACATGTAGTTCGATACTACGAATTTATTTGTACAACTTTGTAGTTTGTTTTATGTAAGTCTTTGTATTGTTATCATTAAACACTTGTTGACTATATCTTTCTTTTATGATAGACTAAGTTGAACACGACTCCATTCTAATTTATGTCATCCTGCTTTGTTTACCTTGTGTGCTATTTTCCCCTTTATTAGTATTTATATGTTTGAAATTGTATGTTTCTATATTTATCCTACTTTTTTATCATATCAAAAGGGGGAGAGAATTTGGTATTGTTGTTTCTTTAAAAACCATTGTAAGTCTTCAAACAAGTTATCAAATTGATCACATACATTCAAGATCAACGGGGGAGTACGCATAAATTACGGGGGAGCAATGTTAGAATGATGCAATCTCTCCAAAACAACAAGAACAATGTATTGTCATAATCAAAAAGGGGGAGAATGTAAAATACATGTTTTTGATGAAGAAAAAGACGAAGGATTGTGATCAAGGCAACAAACTCAAAAAGAAGTCCAAATATCTTTTGATCAACTTTAAATTCAAACATATTAGATGTTTAAATGTAAAGGTAAATGATACAACCAATAGCCAAATACATGAGAACCATTCATCCTTACATATGCATAAAAAGAATTTTCCAAAGTCAAAATTACATTAACAAAGTCTTAAAACAATTATTATTGACAAAATACAAAGTTGTATTCGAATACAACATAGTGTATTCGAATACATATGCTAAGTTAGTAGCAAAAGCTTCAAATATGTATTTCACTATGCCCTGTTATATTCGAATACAAACAACAAGTCAGTTGCAAAAACAACAAATTTGTATTCGACTACATAAACGTGTATTCGAATACAAGGTGCAAATTTTGAATAAAATTGAACGTTACAAAGAGGTGTATTCGAATACATACATCCTGTATTCAACTACAACTGGCAGCAATACAATTTTTCAGATTTGAAATGGCTCTACATCATTGTATTTGTTTATTAAACCTCTTGGATCAATGGACATGAATCTAAAGAGATGTTTATGGATTATAAATACACCATAACTTCAGATCAATCACTACACAATTCTTCAATAAAACCTTGAACAACTTTTAACAAAATTTCTGATTTTTTCACAAGTACTTGCATCTCATTTTCATATCATTCAGAAAGGTTCTCAAAGTACTTGAAGTAATATTGGATTGATATCATAATACCTCTCTTATATTCTAATTCCAAAACAAACTATATCATTTGTAAAAGAAAGTATTACTTTCTTAAAGTAGTCTAATCTAAGATAGTGGTGTGCTATCTTAGAAGTTTGTAGTAGAGATACTAGGGTGGGATTTGTACATTTTCTAACATTAGTGAAGAAATCTCTTGTAGTGTGCAAGAGGACTAGATATACCCTTGGTCATAAGGGGAACCAGGATAATACTGCTGTGTTCAATTAATTACTGCCATTTATTTATTGTCATATACATAATACAATCCTAAAAAAGAAAATATAATCACCAAATGGCTGAAAACAAGAAAATTTCCAAAACACCTAATTCACCCCCCTAGGTGCACCTATGTACTTACACTTATTTAACTATACACATGATTAGTCTAATGTTAATTAATTTTATCCATAAAATAATTTTAATGATTAATTTGTAAAATTTGAGATGTCAAAAAGTACATAAATTTAAAAAATATAATGTTTCCAAACTAATATAAATCATATAAAATGAAGAACATATTAGAGTTAAATATACAACTTTTATGATAAAGAAAAATTGAAATATAACAAATATATCATAAGAAGGAACACTTTAAAGAAAACAAAAAGTTTGAATAAACCAATTCTAAGTAGAAAAAAATGTTAAAGATAAGGACTAAATCACTAATGTTATAAATTCTTATCAACATATCATATTTTTAATATATGTTGCATGGATTGTATTAATCAACAAGATTTTACATTTTCCTTTGAAATAAAGCAAAATAAGACTATATAAAGTATTCAAAAATATATTTACCTCGTAACACATAAATGTTTTAGTATATTCTACTATAAAATAAAAACCTTACTTTTAATTTAAATATTATTATTTTATATTTAATAATATATTAAATTTTATCGTGCAACACGCTGGTTAACATCGAGTTATAATTATAATAGGAGTGGACAAAAGAGGCAACATAGAAAATGTCCAAAGGGCAATAAGGATAATTTTCCTTCATTTTCCCTCTTAATATTACTTCGCAGGAAAATATGGAGAACATTTCCATCATTTTCCTTACATCTCATTTCAAAAATAAGGAGAAACACCCCAAACCTATATTGTTCATCATCTCTCTAAATCTTTCATTTTTCATTCTCTCTTAAAATCTTCAACAACATCATTTTTATTTAACCCCTTCAAAAAAGCTCAACAAATTTTTATTTAACCCCTTCAAAAAAGCTCAACAACCTTGCATGCGGAATTCAACCTCTTCAACTACAAGAATCAAGCAAGAATCAATGAAGTAGAACAGGAACAAAACAACAAAAAAGGGGGATTTCAAGCTGAAGGATAGGACACAACTTGAAGAGAAAACCAAAACTGTTGGGACAACTACTTCTTCAATTAATGAAAATTCTAAAAATTGCGAGTTCTTTTACATTAAGTTTTTAGCATAAGGATTGTTGGGAAAATTCAATTAAAAATTTAATTTATTTATTAAACCATTTATGAGATCAAATCGAGTTATTTAAAAATTTAGAGAAGGTGAGGAAATACAAATTTTCAGCATATATGTTGATATTCTAATTGTATGATGGGTGAATTATAGTTTAGATGTGTAAATCTGACCACTAAGACTGAATACGCGTGTTTCGAATGTTTCCCTTTCTTACCTATACTATTTGGCTCTTAAACCGGGGAATCTAAGAATCCGACCACTAAGACTCAATACACAATTGAGGACCAAATTTTCCTTTTTCATAAGACGTTTTTTAGTTTTTCCAATACACAAGTTACACTCCAGAATTTTTTTTTCAAGTTTTCCAGTACATAAGTTATTTTCCTTAAAATTTATTTTCAAAATTTCCGATACCGGAAAACTTATTTGAGGTTTTCTAGAACTACCAGCAAACTTATTTCCACTTTTCCAGAACTCAACACAATACCGAAATACTTTTTATTAGTTTTCTGGAGGTTATGTTAATTTCTTTTTTTTTTTTTGTACTTTGTATTCCTTTATTAATTATTTTATTTTAAGTCATTTTTTCCAACGGGTGTTGGTTCTAGAGGAAGAGATGACAAGATAGTACAAACAACACCGAACATTGAAACTTCATCATCTATGGATGCTTCAGAAAGGATTCGACCGACAGCATCCTGGAGGAGACGATGAATTATATTGGAAGATGACGACGAAGGAGAGCAGGGTCATATATCTATCCTAGAGGCTGATATTGCTATAGATGAAGAGCATACTGTAGTACATGAACAATATATTTAAGATGGGCATCTACAGCAGAAGGGTGAACTGACACGGTACCTAAGAGTACCATATGATATATTTATCATTACACGAAATGTGACACCCTCAACCCTTAAATAAAATATATTAATTTATACAATAAGTTTTATAAGAATTTTTCGCTGATAAAGAAACTATGTTTTCAAGAAAATAAAATTTTTATAACAAATTTAGGATATCACACGTCTCGAAATTCAAATGGAATACTTTAAACTTTTTCCTCTTATAAAACAGTATGATTTTCATACAAAAAGTTGTTTCTAGTTAAATAAATAAAATACAATTTATGAACCTCATTCCCGGTATCACCTATCAAAGTGAGGCTTACCTCAAACTTGAACTTCAAGACTCATTTACCTGTAATAATTGCGATTTCACAAACACGAGACCAATCCAGTCAAACACAAACAACGAAGGAGGTGATTTCGAAATCGTGTTGATAGTATAATATAAATAAGAAGAATACACAATTAATCATAAATAAACAATATTACTACACAAACATTCTTCAAGGAAAAATATCACATTATATAGTCAAAATCAAGCAAATTCAATACATTTCACTATAACCTCAAATCATCTCACAATTATTATCGCACACGATACGTATTAATCACAACAAAACAATCACAAGAAAATGCAATGTTATGCATGAGCTTAGACTCTACTTCACAACGTAATACAATTCTAACTTTGAAGTACTTGGTTAGGATGTTGGATACTATGCCACCATCCTGGTGGACGAACAACTCAAATTGGCCCTGTCCTTATAGATCTCCTTAACTAAACCCGAGACACATATATGTGACATTTGAGGTAAATGTGTGTTGTAGGGTAGCTCTTGATATGGCCTACGATCTTCAAGTCACCTAGGAATTCCTTACCCAAATACCTCAAAGGTCTAAAAATCTTGCCTTAAGGCTCAACAGCAAACCACCACAATCAGGCTCATTCAATTGTATTTCCCTAGAATCACGAGGCTTGTCAAGCTCTACCTATATGATGACAAAATATTCTTCACTTCACAAATTCTCAATATTTATTTTCTACCCTCGCTATCCTATGATACTCCATTTAGATCATTGTCGCAACATAAATCGAAGTTACCATTATTTCATCAACTATGAGGTTACTTCAATATTCTCATGACAAATTTTTAACACCACTATCATTAATCACACACATCATCATCACATAAAGTCATCACAAATTTATAGCATCACTATCATCAATCATACATTATCACATAAACTTATCACAAATTTATAACATCATAATTATTAATCATACATCATCATCATCACATAAAATTATCACAACGTATCCATCTTTTATTATCACGTCACATAAACTCATTTAATCAAACATATACATAAAATTAATTCCACACTCAATATCACAATAATATAAAATACCACACATTTTAAAGAAATTAAATTAGTCAACACCTTACAAATATTTTTATTATATATTTTAATCTCCCAATTTCCATATTTACACATTAATTAATTAATCACTCAAAGGCCTACTGTAGTACGTAGCAAGTCCCAGATGAATTGTTGGGAAATACGGTTTTCTCGTTCATCTCACAATATTTTATACTCATGAATTCAAACGCTCTCTCACCTCTTACCTTATCTCGATGGTTTCACACAAGAAAACGACTTCGCGAGAAAACAACATTCGTTCTTTGACTCTTTTTCTTTAATCGATCTAACTCCATAATTTATTGGTAAACGTCAAAAACAAATTATGAGAATACACTCTAAAAACTAATTTTAAAATTCAGTGAAGGAAACTTACCATAATTCAGAAAACCAATTAGTGGATAATATAACCACTTTTCACATGATCGTTTTGGCATTGGTTTAACTCAAATCGTACTTATGGTGAAGAAAAACGGTGCAAAATAACGATTTATGTAAATAGAGTCAGATATTTTATAGAGAAATTGGGTTGGTTAAAAATCTAGAAAGTATGTTTAATTGACTAACTCAATGAAAAGTAACATACATAAATTTAGACGAAATGGATGAAGTTTTTCTAGACAGTTATCGATCAAAATTAATTTTCTTCTCTTTTCTTAGTGCGGTTGCTGCCTTTTCTCACTGTCCAATGTCATGTACTCTTTTTTTTTTTAATACCTTTTTTTGGTATTCTCTTTAATTAATTTTTTTATTATTATTTAATTAGGTTTTTCTCTTGCATATGGGCCTAACCTATTAACTACATTTTATTTCTTCTTGTATTTTTATTTTAAAAATAAAATCAGCAATTATTAAAGCTAATTTTTTTTAGCACTATTTCAAAAAAAACACACACACAATTTCATCAGTAAAATAGTAATAATATTTCAAATTAGTATATTATAAATTAAAGTAATTAAAGTAACTAATCTTTTAAAATATATTAATAATCAAAATATAATTATACTTATTTTTTCTTCAAATACTCATATTAAAACATTATCAACATTAGAGAGTATTCGAAATTATAAAATAAATAAATATAACATCAACTCTTAATATTAATTACTCAATTATAATAAACATATATAAAATCACAATGTCATAATAAATATATAAAAATTAACAAAATCAAACATAATATTACTAATTATCTCACGATAATTATTTATAAAATAAATAACTAAAAATAGGTAATAGTTAAAAATAATTAAAATATAACTATGTGCACCATTAACATTCGTCAAACACACATGAAAATATCATATTAATTAATGATGTACTCCCTCATAATGGGTCCAAATTCAGTTTTGTCCCGATGAGATTTATTCATGCCAAATGATGAATCCAGTTTAAAGATTACATTATGTAGTGGCGGCTAGCTCAAAATAAAAAATAAGTCAGATATTTAATCTATTTATATTGACATAAAATAAAATAAACATTTAATTTACACTTCTATTGATGCAACGTCAACTTTTTCAATTTGTGTTGAAAGCAATGATTCATTTTGATTATGGAAGCACTGAATCATTTTTTGTATCATTTCTTGGCTAATAACTAATTTTTAATGTTCAAAGATTCTTCTCTGCACAATATCTATAATCTAAGTATTGTCATATAGTTGCTTTTACAAAAATTCCATTAACTGCTATAACCGGACATTGATATTCCGGCGGTGTTCCACCAATCAAATCGCTTTTATAGATAACAATTCACAGAATAATTAGATCAATAATAGGAAAAAAAATATTATAAAAAATAAAGAAAATAAGGAGGAATGAATATTTCTATTGTCTATAATATCCTCAATAAAATAAAATCTGTTTGGTAAGTATATTCTTAAAATCTATATATTATATTATATTAGAGATAAAAAGTAAAATAAAAACTTGTTTGATGTTATATTAGAGATGAATATTGGTTTATATGTGTACTTGATGGCTGCATCTTTCCCGTGTTTTTTTTGGAAAATTTAATTTGTGAAGTTGTACGATTTTGTAACTAATGAAAACATATTTTCTGTGTTTTCGGTTCTATACTCAAGTGTAATAAAACAAATAGGAAAAAGAAAAATATATATTTCCTGTTCTGTTTTTTTTTTTCTTTTAAAAACAGTAATTTTGAAAATTGTGTTTAAAAATTATATTGCAAAACTATATATTTAAACAAGTTTTTTCTTTTTAAATTTTAAAAACTAAATCAAATAGAACCTGATTCAGTGAATGTTTTTAGATACCCTATAATTTTATCCTCCACCATATATAAACTCCACTAACCCATAGTTTTCTTTACATGACTCTAATTGGACCTAGAGTTACATGTAATGGTATAACTCATTTGCTAGAATATTTGCACATTAGTTTCCTTCTAGAATAATATGGTGGAAGACAACGTTCTAATTTTTCGCTAAAAGATTATGAATAGTCACCAAAATGTTAACATAATGATGAAATCTATTTGTACTAATAGTCACCAATTGCACAATATGTAAAGAGTCTAAAAAATATTATGGTTTTTTGAAACATGTTTGCCGAGAGAGCTCAATGCTAACAACATTTTGATCTCAATGTGAAACACATTAGAAATACCTACACTTCCATAGAAGGCGAACCGGATGAAACCCTCATATTTCCTAACCAAACTTCTAAAGTCTGTTTTACTGGAACTTTTAAGAACCACTACCATAAATTTTTAGAACTATGGTATTTGCATCGTCGTGCTGCCCACTAAACCTTACACGTTAAAAATGTCATTTTATATTTTTAAATTAATTTTATCAAAAACCGTAATTAGCTTAACAACTTTAAACTGTAAATTTGTAGTTATCAACTAATTTTATCAAATAGAGTCTAACACTATAATAAAGACTCGTGTCTTACATTATAATTTTTTACATTAAAATTACCTTGTATATTAAATATTACAAAACTATAT
The DNA here is from genome assembly GCA_037974875.1 of Cicer bijugum. Taxonomy (NCBI): domain Eukaryota; kingdom Viridiplantae; phylum Streptophyta; class Magnoliopsida; order Fabales; family Fabaceae; genus Cicer; species Cicer bijugum. Next base: position 866,103 of record JBBPBT010001178.1, on the reverse strand, counting down.
TAGTAAATATGTTTATAAAACGTACATATAAGAAAATTATTTAATAAATATAAAATTTTATGAAGTCTTTATTATTTTTAATAGAAATTTATTACTATTAATATTTTAATTTAATTTTTTGAAATTTAATTATTTCAATATTTAACACATTCACATCAAAATTGGATAAAATTTTACACTGTGTCACCCGAGAGTTTAAATTAGAATACCTTCAATTTTTATTTGTTGAATTGAGTTATACTTTTTTTGAAAATAAAAAAAGTAATGAAAATATTGTTATCGTGTAAGAACTAACAAGATTTTTGTCAAATTTTACTAGTTATTTACTAGTTAAATGGTTGATATTAAATTAGAAGAAAATTAAACATACAAAAAAGTCAAGTAGAAAATTGAATGTCCAAAGAATTTCGGTGAAAAAGAAGTTGGAAATAAATAAGGTTATCTTGGTTTTACCTAAATTTTCATGCGGTTTCAAGCTAAAATTTCGCAAGAAACTCATTACCTGTGGATTTTTGAAAGGAATAATTTCCCCGTCGTTGATAATTATTTCATGAGAATTTTGAAATACACAGGTAATGTTCCTGCACAAACATTGAACAAATCCATAGCAAAGTTTGACCAATGAATTTCTCTCCAAGGCATTTTCCTACAATCTTCCTTCCACTACATTTCTACGTGTCTTTCTCAGGCCAACTACATTTCTACGTGTCTTTCTCAGGCCAAATATTTTAAGCTGTTAATTTCAATCCATTACATTTAATGCAAAAAAGAATATGAAAATATTTTGATTTAATTTTTATAAATATATTTTTGAATCATTTAATATTAGTTTTAAATTGCAATATTTAGAAATTATAACAAATATTAAAAGTCAAATTTATATACTCCCATACAAAGTTTATATCATGTTTACTAATCATAATTACACATGATTCCAAAAAAGCTAAAAGTATTAATAAGTATATAGTACAATCAAATTACAAGAACCAAAGTAATTTCATCCTGCTCTAGTTAATTCCTTCCAAGTGAATTTGCCGAAGGCAGCAAAAGTACATGCTTCAAGGGCTTAACCAAATGTGGTCTAGCTGAATATACAGTAACCACTGGTCAGAAGGTAGTTTAAGCCTTCTTTTCTTGACAGCAACAACTATGACTTGAACAATACTAGTGACAGGACTACCACTTGGTTTAACTTTAACATACAATTTAGCTCCCATGAAAAACACAATACATGATATGAACATCAAAGCAGCAGGAATTCCCAAACCAATAGCCCAACTCACATTTGATTGAATATAAACAATTAGTGTTAAAGACACCATCTGTGCAAAAGTGAATGTAAAGAAATGCCAATTGAAGAAACTATCGATTCCTTTCTTTCCTGAATCTGTTTTGGGGTTGACCACTTGAATTGATAAACCCCAAATGCTAAATTACATGGTGTAACTCCTGCTGCACCTACTAAAAGTAGACCAAAATCCTGATATTAGAAAAGCCATTTGGCCAGTTGTTAGACCTTTGCATGTGAGGCTTTCCTTTCCACAGTGTGGGGGATGAAAATTCTTGAATACTGTTGTTAGTTGTATTGCAAGCAATCTCTGTTTGGGTGCAGGGAACAAGAATTAAAATTGAATATGAAATGCAGACACCATATACAACACAAACACTTAGAAGTGTAGTGATTCATAGAACTTTGTTGAATAGTGTCTATTAAGCTAATACTGTCATTTGTAAGCAATCACTATTAGATGCATGGAAATAGAATTAAAAGTGTAGTGATACATAGAAAATTTTGCACAATTTATTGATTTTTTTTCTTTGCATGAAATGAATTATCTATTAAATTAATACCAGAAAGGAAGTGATAGTGCATAATGCTAATGTGTTGTAGCGACTGAAAAATGTATCAGAAAAGAAAGCACCAAGCAAAGTAGCAAGGTTGATGTTGCCACTGAATATGTTGATGATGTTTGCAGCTGTGATGTTGTTTAGGTTGAATACTGTTGTAAGATTGACCAACAGTTTTACCAATGTTCCAATTGCTCCCAATTTCTTAAAAGTTTCATTTCCTGGTGAAAAGTTTCAACCATGAGAGAGAGAGAGAGAGAGAGAATGAATGAATGTAGATGCTTATCCAGTCCTCCTTACCTATGATGAAGGGCATGACCTTCCAGCTTTCTTTTTGGGTTCTAGAGATCCTTTTGGAAACCACTGAATTGTTGGGTACCTAGAGACTCCATATTTGCTGCACAAACTCTTATGCTCATCACAGTCCACCTATAGCAGATTAATAAGTAAGCTTCATCATATGTTCACATCAGTGAGCTAATTGAATCATCAACGAGAAAGGCGATAAAGAAATCATAAAGTTCAAGCTCAAAGATAATGAGGAAAATTTGCAAAAAAGTATAGCTTTCAAAGGATGAACCATCACTCCCGCCTCCCCCTCTACTTTAAAATTACAATCATATATATGTATATGCCGAATGCAGTAGGAGATATCATTTTTATGATGTAAAGAGTTCAACGATGGAGAAAAAGAATCCCCAAGTGATTACATGGTAAATGTCAAAGTATCACTTGCAGCTTAAATTTCTGTTATGAAGACAAGCACACAACACCAACATGCTTTACAATAAAGAAAATAAATCCTAAAATAAATCCTAAAATTAATCTAACGTATATTCTAAAATAATCTTAACATCAAATTAATTATTTAAAATTATATTTTATTAATAAATAATTTATTATAAAATTTGGGGTGTTACACGATACCGACATCATGTTTCTGGAAGATTATGGTTTAGTCAAGTAAGTTAAATTAATTATTATTTTTGTTTTATATTTAATTTAAATTTCATATATTTTATTTGTATGCAGCAGCGATGAATGCTGAAAATAGTTGCTCATGAAAAGAAACTGCAGCAATTTACTCCACAAGTTCTTTCGCAAATTATAGAGACGTGGGTGAATGTGTTTGGATTAGTCACACTACAACGAGGCAGTCTAAAGCTGATTGACAACAATATGATTTATGCATTTGTGGAAAGATGACACTCTGAGACCTTGTCATTTCACATGTCATCTGATAAAATAACGACTACTTTGGATGATGTTGCCAATCTGTTACAGGTGAGTTCTACAATCCACCACCCAACCTAGATAGAGTAATGGCATGTAATCTTGCCATAACTTTATTAGGGGTGCCTCCTGAAGAGATATGCGAGGAAACCAAAGAAAATAAGGGGTGTGCACTACATGTTAGATTGATTGAAAGAGGTCTTCAAAAGATAGTGTGCAGCATAGAGATTTGATTTTGCTGCTAGGCCATATTTGTTTAATGTGGTATGGAGTACTATTTATGTAGATACAAATTATACATTAATTGATGTGAAATACCTTCCTCTATTCAGAGATTTGGAAGATACTGGTAGATACGCTTGGGGTACTGCTGCACTCGTAGTCCTTTATGACTACCTCTCAAATATCAGCTTTTACAACATCAACAGTTAGATGAATATATGCCTCTACTACATATATTAAATATTTATGATTATTATTAAATGTTACGATTTTTATTTAATGATTTTTTTCTTTATCATTAATTTATTTATTTTTATTTGCAATAGTGTTAGATAAACGAATATTTTCCACATATTTATAAAAGAGATTACTAGGGTGTTGATGTTGAGTAAATTACCATAATAAATAGATGGAGTTATAAACAAGGCAAATAAAAAATCCATGAGTACATACAAAGGATTGATGCACTAACACCTGTTGTCATCATATGGAGACCATGAGAGAATCATAGGGATGTCATTCCCTTTGATAATATAATGTTACATACTAGCCACAGCCGATTAGGCGGCATGTAAGACTTGCATTTTATCTATTATTAGTAGTATGTGAAGTATATTTTTATTTATTTTTTCATTTATTTATAATGTGGTTATTATTATTATATTCTTTATTTAATTATTATTTTTGAAAAGTATATATGAGTATGACATAATTTCCTTAATTTGACTAAATATTTTGCTAAATTGTGTGAAAATTATTTTTTAAAATATATTTCCTTATCAAGTATTTGTAAAAAATATAGATAATACTGACACAATTTAACTATTTCTAAAAAATAAAAATAATAAAGATATTTTATATTAGTCAACCGTACAAATGTTAGTTAGTGTGAACAGCCGTATAAATCTCTAGTTGATTATTAGGTTAGGTTAACAAGAAAATCTCTAGTTGGTTATTATATTAGCTTAATAAGAAAA